>LBNU01022657.1:70936-103305 GCA_014162995.1 Artemisia annua
TCACTCAAAGTTCCACATGCTCATACCTACATCTACAAGGAGTCGTCAGAGCTTTTCAACCATGAAGATCTACTCAACAAAGATGTATGGGCATGTTGGAAAGGCGTAATCACAACAAAGACAAAGAAGTCGACGATTGATGCAGATTGCTGAAAAGATGCAGATTCATCATCTCATGCTTACACTTCAACATCATAACTCAAGATATCGTGATCAAAGAATGGGATACGACTATGCTTCCTCAAACTCTGATGCAGAAGATCATGATCATGAAAAGTGTAAGCATGACATCACAAAGACTATCACTACATCACAAAGAGACACATACACTCAAAGATGACTTGAAGCTAAATATATAGATGAAGAACGAAGACCAAAGTCAAAAGATCATCATATACATCAAGGAAGTCATCTTGAGTCGTACATCTATGAAGAATCAATGACTACGAGCTACAAAAGAATCTACAAAGATCTCAATGCAAGAATTCAAGAATAAAGATCAAAAGGGTGACCTCTCTTAGGGGGAGATTGTTAGGAATACAATTTTTGGATAAGAAAGATTCGGTCACCCATAAGAAAGATTCGGTCACCCCAGATATGATTAAGCATTGTTTAGCTCGTAGTAGTTACATTAGTTAGTTATACGTAGTTTAGAAGTAGATTAGTTCGCGGAAGAAGGACGGGTCTTTACCCACTGTATACCTGATCCGCAGCCCAAGTGGCACGCCCTAGTGGCAAAACCCATGTATATAAACCTCTCTCCATCCTTGGAGAGGGTAAGCCTTCTCTCATAATCTCATTTTCTTTTTTTTGGTTTTCTCTCTAAGGCTTCACTTCTTTCTCTCTCTACTTTCTCTCTCTAGAATTTCTTTCCTTCTCTCTTGCTTGGAACGAACCAAACCACATGATTATTCATGTTTGTGATGTTAACTAGTATCCTACAAAATTTACAACAGCTAATCAAAGCATAAGCAATTATATGGTCTCTTGTATGTATTTGTTCATAAAACTAGCGTACATAATTTTGTATAATTGTTTTTTCTATATCAAATGCTGACACTTCTTTCAATCTGATACTAATTTCAAACAAATACACAATGTTCACATTAACAGTGTTAGAACCATTGTTGTCTTAATATAAACTTCATCTCATACAACTTTTGTTGCTATCATTTCGATCATATAAATTTTCCCCCTAAAACATCTTGTTTGAGTAGGATCATACAACCACACCTTTGTGGCTTCTTCTACAAGTTCATCCATTCATAAGAGCTTTAAGTATGATGTTTTTTTGAGTTTCAGGGGTGAAGACACCCGTAACAACTTTGTTGGCCATCTTTATTAGGCTCTTAAGCAAAAAGGCATTGAAACTTACAAAGATGATGAAAAAATTAAGAAAGGGACAACAATTGACGGCCAGCTCATCAAATCCATTGAAGACTCAAGATTCTACATTATTGTTTTTTCCAAGAACTATGCATCTTCATCTTGGTGCCTAAATGAGCTTGTTAAGATTACGGAATGTAAGAAGACGACCGAGCAGATTGTTTATCCTATCTTTTTTGATGTGGAGCCAACCGAAGTCCGTAAACAAAGTGGGGCAGTTAAAGAAGCCGCTAAACACGAAAAGGAAGAGGCCGCTGGGACATGGATAAAGGCTATGAAAGAAGCATCAAATCTGGCTGGGTGGGAGTTGAAGGCCACAGCTAACGGGTAATTCAATTTTCTTCATCATATCTCTGTAATATTTTGTCTAATCCACATTTATATAAATGTTAATCCTTTTATGTTGTAAATCCTATTGGTTATGTGCGCTTTGAGCAAGATACTATTATAATCTTTAACGATACAGGGATGAATCTAAACTGATCCAAATAATTGTTGATGTTATTTTCAAAAAGAAATATTCCATTCTTTCGAACGCTGATGGAAAGTTAGTGGGTATGGAGACCCGAATCAGTGATGTTCTTTCATCTTTAAATGTTGGCACCGAAGATGTTCGCATGATCGGAATCAAGGGGATGGGAGGTGGTGGGAAGACAACTTTAGCCAGAGCTGTTTATGATCAAATTTCCAATCATTTCGAAGGAACAAGCTTTGTTGAAAATGTAAGGGAAGTTTCAAAACATACTTTGTCCGGTTTAAAGAAGCTCCAAAAGAAGATACTAAAAGATGTCTTAAATAAACAAGACATCACTTTTAGCAGTGTTCATGACGGGAAAAATATGTTGAAAGACATGATGAGTCGTAAAAAGACACTTGTTGTTTTAGACGATGTGGATTGCATAGAACAGCTTGAGGCGTTATCAGGGGAGCTTAATTGGTTTAAATCAGGAAGCAGAATTATCATTACCACACGAGATGAGCAACTGCTGTCAGCCCATGGAGTGAACGAATTCGTTCATGACGTCAATCTGTTATCGCCCACGGAAGCGATTTGCCTCTTCAGTAGGTATGCATTTAAAAGAGAGATTCCAAATCAAGGGTACGAAGAGCTATCAGGACAAGTTGTACAATATGCTCATGGTCTTCCCTTAACAATCAAAGTGCTGGGTTCGTTTCTTTGTGGTCAAAGTGAACCTTACTGGTTAGATGCTATAGAAAGACTAAAAACAATTCCATTAAAGGCAACTATGGAAAGATTGGAAATAAGCTTTGATTGTCTAGAGGATGATTGCAAAGAAATATTCTTAGATATTGCATGCATAATAAAAGGTTGGGGCAAAGAAGATGCAATTAGAGTGCTTGAAAGCCGTGGATTTCGTGCTATATATGGTTTAAGAGTTCTTGAGCAGAAATCTCTTAGAACTATTTCTAGTGATGAATTTGGGGAATTAGGGATGCATGATCATTTAGAAGAAATGGGTAGGAATATTGTTCGCCGTTTGCACCCGGATGAACCTAAGAAACATAGCCGATTGTGGAGTGATAAGGAAATTGAGTATATATTGACTAATAACCTGGTAAGAATCAAGTTATGATTATATTTTTGGTTGCTGTGGTTTGTCGAGTATTTCATTTTTGATCAAATAGTTTGAAATGTTTCGTGTTTGGTTTAAAATGAAACACTTGTTGCGGGTTTGATGTTTGACCGTTTAATAAAAAGATGGGTTATTTCTTCATATAGGTAACGAACTTAGAAAAATTTTCTATGTTAGGTAATAAACTCTCGAAAATATTAAGTTAAGTAACAAAACTTTAATGTTTGTTCAATGTTAGATAATTTTACCTATTTTTGCAACCGGCAACTGGTTGCAACAGGTCAACTTTGTTTGACTATGACCAAACATTATACCCTCTTTTTCTTTCTTCTATATAACTGGTTATTCTTCTTCTTCTTGAGAATTCCTACTACTGCCACTAGTAAACAACAACAACAACAAGAGGAAGAACATCAAGATCGAAAAACATCAGTAAACAACAACAACAAGAGGAAGAACATCAGCTTCACACACCAAATCCAACCACCCAGATCCCACCACCCAGATCCCACTTCATCTTCTTTCTTTATTTCTCACCACGGCCATCCAACCCTGCCTGCCACCCACCACCTGCCACCCGCCGTTTGCAAACACCATAAATATTTTCACTATTTCTTACTCAAACACCATACCCGCCTCAAAATAACTTCACCCCACCACCTCCAAAACATCAACATCACATCACAATAACCACCGCCGCTCCACCAACAACACCTCCACTTACTGGAAGCACCACCTTCACGTCGCCAACAACAACGAATATAGGTAGTTTGCGCTTAACTATTGTACTGTACACATTTAATTAGATGAGTGTTTGAATGGTTTTTTTTAGATATGTGAGGTTGGATTGAGGATTTTTATCTCAGATCTTGTTTATTTATTGATGAGTTTTGTATTGATTTAGAAAGTGTATGGATTGTTTGAAATAATTATAATGATGATGAAAAAGAGTGTATGATTTTTTTTTTTTTTTTTTTTTTTTTTTTTTTTTTTTTTTTTTTTTTTTTTCACAGTTTAGATCTTTGTATTTTGATTGAGATTTTTAATGTTGATGATGATAAAACAATTGGTTTTCTATTTAATAAAAAAAGTTGATGATGATATATTCCAACAATTTGATAAAGATGAAAAAAGCAAGAAAAATGATGACGTCACATGTGGGCCCAAAAATGTTCCCGGTAAATTACCTAACTTTGACGGTTTAACAAAGTTTTGTTACTTAACTTAATATTTTCGAGAGTTTATTACCTAACATAGAAAATTTTTCTAAGTTCGCTACCTATGAAGAAATAACCCTAAAAAGATATCATTGTCTTCTTAGGTATTATATTAGACAATTTTCATATAAAAATACAAACATTCTCATGTTCCTTTTTGTTTCTCTCTAAAAGTTTTCCTCAAATTCACTTTGTCTCTCTAATAATCATTCAAAAATTCATTAATTTGAATCGAATTATCATTCAATTCGCTTTATATCATCTTCATTCACCCTCAATTTGATCAACTGATTCATGTTTTTTCAGTCATTTTGGCCGTTTTAAAATTTTGGGCTTAGATGTTTATTTGCGCATGTTTGTGTGTGTGTGTTTGTTTTGATTCAAGATTAGCGAACATGGTGTGTATTTGTTTGTGTTGGATTAAGAAATTATTTTATTGTATAATGTGGCCGGAACTTTTGGTGGTGTCCGGAAATTGTGGTGTAGATGATGGTCAACTCTTTATTTCTCTTCAAAGGTTTAGCCTTTTTTTTTCTCTATTAACCAGTCAAACTAACAGTAAACCAAAAAAATGGACGGAACACACAACATGTGTTTCATTTTGGACAAAACCCAAAACCCCTAGCTTTTTAAACTATTGGACTAAAAGTGAAATACCGCACAAATCACAAAGGGCATGCTTGGTAGAGGGTTATAAGGAATGAGGAATGGGAAAGATAATGAAAAATGTAGTTTGGTAGACAATAATGCAAAGAACCATTACCCAATAGTGGGTAATGGACCATTACCCAATAAATTGGGGGAATGCTTTCCTTACTCTTTCCCTTTCTTTAGTATTCCTTTTGCCTTTACCTTTCTCATACTCTATTTTGAACCAAGCGCACCCTAAAAATGTAGTTAACTCTAAAACTGATTAAGAGAACAAATTTCATGGTCATTATTTTTTCGATTTCAGGGTACCCAAGCAACAAAATGTTTACACTTATGGTCACCGGTTTTAATTGCAATAAAGGGTCTAGCAAAAATGAAGGATCTTAGATTTATTCACATAGATATGAAACTTTGGGAAATGGATAAAGTTAGCGAATACCTTCCAAGTTCCTTACAATTTATGAGTTGGTCAGGATTTCCTTTTTCGAGTTTACCAAATACATTTCAAGGAAAATATCTGGTTGAACTTGAAATGCATAACATCAATATTGTTCAACTTTGGGAAGATGGAGAAGAAAAGGTAGAATAACGGTTAATTTGTTGTTTTTCATGGTTCATTATGATCCTATATATCTATTGGTATGTCAATGCACCCAAATTAACTGCTTTTTGTAATTATGTTAGGTTTTAAATAACCTCAGGTTCCTCACAATCTGTTGTTCAAAGTTGAGGACCTTTGACCTTAGGTTGGCTCCAAATCTTGAGAAGTTGATTATTTTTGAATGTTATAATTTCGTAGAGCTTCATATACCTGCTGATCATCATTTAAAGCTCAAATATCTTTGGATGATTGATTCAAAGTTGACAAACCTTCACCTCGGGAATACTCCAAATCTAAAGAAGCTAAAACTCAAACACTGTCATGAATTGGTAGAATTTCAAATGCCTGCTGAAAGTTTGAAGCTCAAACATCTTGACCTCAGTCTTTCAAAGTTGACAAACCTTCACCTCGGGAATACTCCAAATCTAAACATGCTAGAACTCAAAGACTGTCATGATTTGGTAGAATTTCAAATGCCGACTGAAAGTTTAAAGCTTGAACATCTTGACCTTACTGATTCAAAGTTGACAACTCTTCACCTCAAGAATACTCCAAATCTTAAGAAGCTAAAACTCAGTCATTCAAAGTTGAAGACCCTTCACCTCGGGACTACTCCGAATCTTAAGAAGCTAATACTCGAAGGCTGTAATGACTTGGTAGAGCTTAAAATGCCTGATGAAAGTCCAAATATCCAATATCTCGACCTCACTCATTCAAAGTTGAAGACCCTTCACCTCGGGACTACTCCGAATCTTGAGACGCTAATACTTGAAGGCTGTAATGATTTGGTGGATCTTCAAATGCCTGAAAAAAGTTTGAAGCTCGAACATCTTGACCTCAGTCATTCAGCGATGACAAACCTTCACCTTGGGAATACTCCGAAGCTTAAGATGCTAAAACTCGAAGGTTGTAAGGATTTGGTAGAATTTCAAATGCCAAAGCTCGAATATCTCGACCTTAGTAATTCAAAGTTTATAAACCTTTACCTCGAGAATACTCCAAACCTTAAGAACCTAACACTCCAAGGGTGTAATGATTTTTTGAAACTTCAAATTCCTGCCGAAAGTATGACGTTCACAGTTCTTGACCTCAGTTATTCAAAGTTGACAAACCTTCACCTCGAAAATACTCTGAATATTAAGAAGCTAAAACTCAAAGGCTGTAATGATTTGGTAGAACTTCAAATGAGTGCAGAAAGTCTAAAGCTTGAACATCTCAATCTCAGTCATTCAAAGTTGAAGAGCCTTCGCCTCGGGAATACTCAGAATCTTGAGAAGTTAAAACTCAAAGGCTGTGATGATTTGGTAGAATTTCAAATGCCTGCTGAAATTTTAAAGCTCAAACATCTTGACATCAGTTATTCAAAGTTGACAAACCTTCACCTCAGGAGTACTCCGAATCTTGAGAAGCTTATACTCTGTGGGTGTAATGATTTGGTAGAAATTAATGCTCCCATTGGATTCTGAAAGAGCTTGCCTTCTTAGACTTAAGTTGTTGTGGGAGGTTTAAGTCTTTTGTGTTTGACAAATGGTCTCCATGATATTGGGCTTTTCGTTTATCTGAGTTACATCTGATTGCAGAGCCCACAAATGTTTTCCCATTGCACTCCGACAATAAATTTCCGAAGTTAAAGTTTTCATGTTTGTATAAGGAAGATCCAGATTCCTCATTTGTAAATCTTGAAACGCTTATTTCTATAGGTCTGTGTACTTGTACAAACCTTGAGAGTTTTTCAAGAAGCATTTGTGGATTACAATGTTTAGGAAAGCTTACACTTGAAAGGCAGTATTCCAGAAGTACCCAAGGACCTAGACCGGTTAGTATTTTAAAAGGATTTAAATTTTTCATCAACAGATATTAAAATTCTTCCGGATAGCATTTGTATGTTGAATCAACTGAAATCGCTTAAGATTGTATCTTGTTGGCTTCTTGAGAAGTTACCGGAGGATCTTGGGCGGTTACAGTGTTTAGAGAAGCTAATCCTTACGGATTGTAAGGTTTTACAGGGTTTACCGAATAAGATGAAAAATCTAATATCTTTACATCTTGATGAATGTCGACTGATTATGAAGTTACCTGAGGAAATTGGACGTTTAGAGTGTTTAAAAGAGTTGGATTTGACACGATCAGGCATAAGTTGTCTTCCAACGGGCATTTTTCAATTAAAAGGTCTGCGTATTGTTAGGGAAGATAAGCAGCTTCGGTCATTTGGTTTTACATCTGAGATACAAATATCCGAGAATGAAGCTATTACAGGCACAGAAAGCAGTAGTCTCGTACAACGTGCTCAAAGGAGAAAACGACTTAACTGGTACTTCCTCTGTTTTTCTGTTAACTTTTTTTTTTCTTTTTTTTTCTTTTTTAAATTTTTTTTAATTGCTGAGATAGTAGTTAATATTTCAACCAAAAATCAAGCATTAACTCATTTTTACTGTGTATTTCATTACATTGTGCAACTTCGATCCTTCTCCTTTCGTCATGACATACCTTTTCCATGCATTAATGATTGTTTTCATGTGCTTAGCCTCTGCTTCTTATCATCTGATTGAACCAAAGGATTATGCTCTCTTCAAATGCCATAATGAGCTGGATGTTCAATCACCGGGCTCAATGGTGCGGTTCTATATTAATGTAAGAGTCACAAGTTTGGAGTGCAATTGGTGCTGCTGTTTGAAATTCAATGTCAACTTCACTGTTGTATCATCTTTCCGCTCAAGTGGTCTCGCGATAGAGAAATATCATAGAAGATAGTCGTATAAACATCAATATGCGATTCTTCTATACATTCCCAAAAGGCGTGAATGTTTTTATTTTTCTATTAACAAATAGTACTATTTATACACTGTCGAGGTATAATCTACTCCCTTAATTGGATGATTCAATTACCATGTAACTGCTCTAAATCATTTTAATATTTGAAGTAGTATAAGTTATTTTACAGCAGTTACCAAAAAAATAGTTGACTTCTCGATAAAGTCGAACTATCTTCTTGATGAAAATGATTAGGGTGCATTTAGTTGGAGAAAAAATTCTCTTGTTTTCTATCTCTAGTTTTGTAAGAATTTGGAAGGGAGGGAGGGTTATGTTTGTGTCAATTATAAGAATATACTAACATTTAACATCAATAGCTAAATTAAGTTTTTGTTATGCCGTCTGGTTTCTTATGTGTTTCAGTTGCATCAAGACCACTATCGTATGGAAAAGGGTTAATTATGCCAAAACGTACCATACTTGTCAAAAATATTAGTTTTGAGTAGTGAACAAAAAAAAAATCTTATCTCATAAACCAACTCGACTATTTTGTCCTTATTCGAGTTTTATTTTACATAGACATCCGGTTACCGGTTTTTTTTTTATTATCATAATTTCGTCTTCCACATAGGATCAAAGACACACGCTTTTCATCCCCACCCACACGCTAACCTCAATCAAACCCTTTCCATCTACTTTTGTACTTGAAATTGATAAACAAGTACCACCTTTATCCTTATTTAGGACCACTGCTTCAAGATAAGAAACATCACTATCAAAAACCCCAAATCTGATCTCAAACCCTAATTGGTCATTCATATTAAATAGGGATAATTATGGTAAAACGTATTGTACTTGTCAAAAATATTAGTTTAGAGTAGTGTACAAAGAAAAAACCTTATCTCACCACCCAAGTCGACTATTTCGTCCTTTTGTGAGCTATTTCTTCCCTTGTCAACCGGTAACAAGTTTCTATAACTTTTTTTTCCCAAATTTCTTTTCCACATAGGATGTAAAACACACGCCTTGAAAAAACCCCACACACGCTAACCTTAATCCTGCCTTTTCAATCTACTTTTGTACTTGAAATTCATAAAGTATTACCATCTTTATCATTATTTAGGGATCTGATTTTCCAATTGAAACATCACTATCAAAAACCCCAAAAATTCTCTCAAACCCTAATTTGTCAATCGTATTAAATATAACAAATTGATTGTCGTTTTCCAGAAATTGTGAAGACATAAGGTATATTCCATAAATTATTTATTGTTTTATTACCCCTGTTGTAATAATTTATGAATAAAAATCGTTTTCTAGGGTTTGCTGTCGAATTAGGGTTTTTACTTTTTTCATTTATTTTCTACAGGTGTGATGGACATACCACTAGATGTGGTCTTCAAAATACACTACAATGGTGTCTTTATGTTTGATCCCCTGAGGTATGATTATGGTAGGGAAATTCTTATGGAGGCTTCGTGTGATAGTAGGATCATGTTTAGTCCACTCTTAGACTTGTTAGTTGCTAAGATAAAGCAAAACATTTGGGCTGTCTATTTTTGTATACCTGAGATGGACATTGATAGTGGTGGGTTAAAAATCATTGAAAGGGATGCCGATGTCCATGCTTTGTATGACCTAGCTAAGACGCATAAGAAGGTTAACTTGTATGTGGCTCATTCTCCACAAAACTTAGCACCTTATTACCATAATAACTTGTGTCTAGACAGTTCTGATTCAGAAGTAACTTTAAAAAAGAGACAACATGATCAGTGGAAAAAGGATGCGGGTAATATGTCTTATGATCAACTAGTTGCTTGGGCTGAGGAAGAGGCACAGTCGCCTTACTTAAGGTCCCCACCGCCTCATAAGGAAAGACCACTTAGAAAAGATTTTGAGGGTAAGGTAACATTCACTAGAGTATGGACTCCGGATGATGACTTTACAAATGATGTCCCATTCCTCACTGAAGATGAGGTGTATAAGTCGCCTGATAAGGTTGCAGATAATGTGGGAGTTGAATCAGTAACGGATGATGTAGTTGATGTAGGGAGTATGCCTCCAAGTAATGATGTTGTTGATGGTGTTGTTGAGAACATGCATACGGTTGCTGATGAGGTAGACGGTAATCATGATACAAATGTGGATATTGATGAGGTTGTCTTATCAAGGCAAAAGAAACTAGACAAAGGAAAGGGTGTTATGCCACAAAAAGATAACTCATCTTCAAAGAAAAAAAACAAGGTCTGCAGGCCTACTGGTATAACCATAAGAGAGAATGCCAATCCTGTGTCGTCTTCTGATAGTGACATCGAAACAAAGATGTACCAGTCGAACGAAGAGTTATCTGACTACGAGTTTTATGAATCTGATAATCAGTCTGACAAGTCATACGATTATCTTAGCGATTGTGATGATGAAGTGATTCAATTGAGGAAGCGTATCTCTCAACGCAAAGATACAACAGCTGATGACCAGGATCAACAACAAGGAAGCGAGAACGAAGATGATGACACACCTGAAGTTGTTGATTATTATACCACTTCTGGTTTAGCTAACTTAGTTAGAGAACATGAAAGGTACATGGAATCTTTATTGAAGCAGATAAAAGGTAACGGGGTAGGCGTAAGTGACCCCTTTTCAGTTGATCTGAATTCAAAGTCTAAAGACAAGTATCCTGTTCATGATGAAGATACACATTGGAGATTGAAGAAACCAAAGGTATATAATTTTTATAAATTTGTTAATATTTATTGCATTTCAATAAACTTAATAGCATTACATGCTTAAATCATTCTTAATACGTATGCATTTACAGCTAGGGGAGAAGTATGCGACTGTTGATGCTTTTAAAGATTGCTGCACTCACTATGCTTTGTCAAATGGTTTCTCTATATGGTTTGAGAGGAGCACAAAGAAGGACATTATAGCAAAATGTGGCCAACGCAAGGAGACACTAAAGGATCCAAGTAAAGGGAAACAAAGGAATTACAAGAAATATCCATCTGAGACGGCAGGCAACTCAGATTGCGGTTGGAGATGTTACGGGAGGATGTTGAGAGATGAAGCTACATTTCAGGTTATTTCTTTAAGGGATGAACACACTTGTGTTAGAAATTTTCATTATGGCAAGCTTGTTAATTACAAATGGATAGGCCGCCATTTTGGTGATAAGATCAGGATGAACCCAGATATAAGTATAAACAACATAGTTGAGTTGGTTTACAAGAAATATAGATGCCATGTTAGTCGTACTCAGTGTAGGAATGCCAAGATTTATGCCCTGAATGAATTAGATGCCACTATCCAGGATCACTATGGTATGCTTAGGTCATATGCTCAGGCAGTCCATGCTTCTAATGAAGGAAGTACGGTGAAAGTTGGTGTAACTGTTAATCCGGATGAAAAGACTTACTTTGACAGGTTTTATGTGTGTTTCAATGGTCTTAAAGAAGGATGGAAGTTAGGTTGTCGTAGGATCATTGCATTGGATGGATGTTTTTTGAAAAAACCAAACTACGGTGAAATCCTAACTGCCGTTGGTAGAGACGGGAACAACCATGTATTTCCAGTCGCTTGGGCTGTTGTGACAGTTGAGAACAAGGACAACTGGAGCTGGTTTTTAAACTTACTTGGTGATGATCTGGATATATCCAACGGGCACGGACTAACGATTATGTCCGACCAGCACAAGGTATGAATACACAGTCTGCTTAGTTATACACACTTTGGTTAGTTATACATATTTGATGTTGTCTTCACTATTATATAATGTTTGTTTTCGTAGGGCTTGATTGAAGCAGTGAAAGAGGTTATGCCACTAGCAGAGCATCGACAATGTGCACGCCACATATACGAAAATTTCAGGAAACAGTTTGCTGGAGAAGAGTTCCGGGGGCTTTTCTGGGGAGCTTGCAAAGCTTCATACCCTGGGTGGCATAAGAAAGTTATGGATAAAATCAAGATTGCAAACCCTAAAGCACATGAATATCTAGTAAAGAAAGATCCAAAGACCTGGTCGAGAGCGTACTTTAAAGAAGGAGTTTGCTGTGAAGCAGTAGAGAATGGATTCAGCGAATGTTTCAATGCAGTATTGGTTTTGGTTAGACACAAACCAATCATAACTATGTTGGAATCGATGAGAGTTCTTGTTATGGAAAGGATGAATACTATGCGCGCTTTAGCAGAAAAGTGGAGTGGAGATATTTGCCCTAATATTCAAAAAGTTTTGGAAGCATCAAAGGATCAACAGAGGTATTAGCATGATTATTGTTTAGTACGTGCATTTTAGTTTATACTGAATCTAATTTTCTCTTATTGCATAATACTTTGTAGATTCTGGCATGTTGTGTCATGTGGTGGTAATGTATTTGAAGTAAGGAAGGGGTATCATTCTTTCCGTGTTGACGAGCCAAACAGAACCTGTTCTTGTAGAATGTGGCAACTCTCAGGTTTGCCGTGTGCCCATGCAATTGCATGTATTTTCAAATTGAATAGGTTTGCTGAGGATTATGTGCCAGAATGTTTTAGGAAAGATAGGTATTTGCTTGCATATAGCCAATACATGAAACCAGTAGAGGGTATTGATTTTTGGCCAGATTGTAGTCACCTATCTAGGATATTGGGACCCAAGCCTAAGAAAATGCCCGGTAGGCCTAGAAAGAAGAGGGTAAGGGCAACTCATGAACCTAAGTCAACCACAAGGATAAGTAGAGCTGGAGTTTCAATGACATGTCATAACTGTGGTCAAACAGGGCATAACAAAAAAGGGTGTACAAACGAGCCTATACCTTCAGTACCAAAAGAAAAATCAAAGGGTGGAAGGCCTAGGAAGAATCAAAACACTCAGAATGTAGTTGACGTTGATGATGTTCCTAGGTTTGTTAATAATTCTGTTAATGAGTTTGAGATGGGTGCTTCAAACATGAGAGGTAGGTTTAGTGATGGGAGGGTTTTTTTTATGGGCAAGATGAATAAGAGGGCTGGAACTCCAAATAGAGGTCATTTGAAGTTAAGGGGTGGGAAAACCAATTCTGGTAGGTTAATTCCTGCAGAAAGAGTCGCTAGAATGGGGACATGGTTGGCGATGGATGGTGGTAGTTCTGAGAGTATAGAGGAGGAGCAACAGTTGCATGCTTCAAAATTATCGAAAAGGAAACAACGTTTTAATGCTGACACAATAGCAGGTAACAATTTTGGCAACTGATTATGTATTAGTATTTGTGAAAATGAAGGTGCAATGCTTAACATTGAATTTGTATGTTGGCAGGTACACAGCAATCTCAGGTAGGTGCAATACCCGAAAGGTCCAACATTGTTGAAACACGATCAAACAAAGAAGCTAGAACTACATCAAGAGGAAGGGGTGGAAGGATTACAAGGCAAATGAGTGAAAGACAGACTAGATCAGATGCAGTTCTTCCAGAGCAAGAACCAGCAATAGTACCTGCAGTTGCTTCTCAACCAGTTCAGGGAGCTAGAGCAAGACAACCAAGACAAGCACCTGTAATCCCACCTCCAAGAATTAGAAGTCAAAGGATTCTTCAAAAAAGGTTGTCTGCACCTTTAACCGGTCCCGGCACTTCACTTGACAATGAAATTGTCATTGATTAGTGTTTCATAAACACTAATCAAAGCATATAAACATTAACTAGTAGCATGTGTATGTTTAATTAGTATGCCCTATTTTGTCCATGGGAGGGCTGTATAACAAACTTGAATAGTGCATATAGTCACTATTGTCTTGTGTAACATATGTAAAATAGTGAAGCCAATGTGGCCACTATTAAGCCCTGTTTTGTTCACTGGAGGGCTGTAGGTTTAGTATTAGATGAAACTAACATAGTGCAGCAGCAGACACTATGATCTTGTGTAACATGTGGAAATAGTGTAGCCTGAATGGCCACTATTGTGCCCTATTTTGTGCATATGAGGGCTTAGTAGTTAAGTTAGCAAGCTTTTCTTGTGTTCTGGTTGTAACAGTCTAATGTGCTACTGCACAAACCTTTAATGTTATGAAAGAACACTAGTTTGCATTATGTTTATGCCTTTTATGATGTCTTTTGTTTGGTTATCTTACAACATTACAAATGCAGATTATACAACATGCAAATATACGAAAACAATTGTAACATAATTGTCATATTATGATGTCTTTTCTTTGGTTATGTTGTTTACAACATTAGAAATGCAGATTTGACACCATGCAAATATACATAAACAATTGTAAGTAAGTGCCAACACAAACCAATCCTAAAAAGTAAAACAGACAACAAACCTTCATTCCAACATCAAAAACATACAACATACTACATAGTTTGATAACCTGGTAACAACATACAAACAAAAACCTACAAATACTAGTTTGTTGATCTTGTAGATATGACAAATTACTTGTTAATGGATACAACAATCACGGCTCCAATCAACACCAACATCAGAATGATGAAACAAGTAGAACCCATAAAGAAAGTGTCATACACTTTTGACTTGACTTTTAACTCATTCAATTCTTTGTAAAGCAGTTCCATAGTCACCAAATCAGTTGGCTTCTTTCCAGTTTCAGCATGTCCAACATTCTCCAAGTCTCTGTTCCGAACGGGGTAATCAGAATCATCTAGGCGAGAAACACTGTCTAACTTGGACTCCAAAAGCTCATTGTCCTTATACAACCTATACATTAGGTCTTTGTAGTATTGAGAAGGCAACTCATCATCAAGAAATCCATAAACTTCACACTTCTTCTCTTTACCCTAAAATAAATTTGTAACTCAATAAAAATAAGCAAAACACAACAATTCAAGGTCTGCTATTGTTTGTTTTGAATATTTGGTAACTTACGCGGATGGGACATGCTTTGAATCTTCGACCTGGGTTCTCTGGAGTCCATGAAACTTGTTCATAAATTGGCAACTTACAAATACACTGAGTCATACGAGCAATCTCCTCCTTCGTGTACCTTCTACGAAAATAACGAGATGTGGAAGAAGATGAAGCCATGGCTCAAGTGAAATTGGAAATAATTATTTGTTTTGATTGGTTTGGAAATTTAATTAGTGCATGAACTAGGGTTCTTACAATTTTGGGGAAGATGAAGAACAAAGGAAAAAACAAATTATGTGTTTTGGATTTTATGGATGAAGTGGACCGTGTGGATTTGGGTTAAAAGAAGAAAAAAAAATTGCCACATGGATATATACCTGGTGACATGGAAGTCACCGGTTGAGAAGGGAAAAAAAACCTCACAAAAGGACGAAATAGTCGACTTGAGGGGTGAGATAAGGGTTTTTTTTTGTACACTACTCTAAACTAATATTTTTGACAAGTACAATACGTTTTACCATAATTATCCCTATTAAATACAACAAATTGATTGTCGCTTTCCTCAAATTGTGAAGACATAAGGTATATTCCACATATTATTTATTGTTTTATTACCCCAATTGTATTAATTTATGAATAAAATTCGTTTTCTGGGGTTTGCTGTCGAATTAGGGTTTTTATTTTTTTCATTTACTTTTTACAGGTGTGATGGAGATACTACTAGATGTGGTCTTCAAAATACACTATAATGGTGTGTTTATGTTTGATCCGTTGAGGTATGATTATGGTAGGGAGATTGTTATGGAGGCTTCCTCTAATAGTAGGATCATGTTTAGTCCACTCTTAGATTTGTTAGTTGCTAAGATAAAGCAAAACATTTGGGCTGTCTATTTTTGCATACCTGACTTGGACATCGATAGTGGTGGGTTAAAAATAATTGAAAGGGATGCCAATGTCCATGCTTTGTATGACCTAGCTAAGANGTGCATTTAGTTGGAGAAAAAATTCTCTTGTTTTCTATCTCTAGTTTTGTAAGAATTTGGAAGGGAGGGAGGGTTGTGTTTGTGTCAATTGTAAGAATATACTAACATTTAACATCAATAGCTAAATTAAGTTTTTGTTATGTCGTCTGGTTTCTTATGTGTTTCAGTTGCATCAAGACCACTATCGTATGGAAAAGGGTTAATTATGCCAAAACGTACCATACTTGTCAAAAATATTAGTTTTGAGTAGTGAACAAAAAAATCTTATCTCATAAACCAACTAGACTATTTTGTCCTTATTCGAGTTTTATTTTACATAGACATCCGGTTACTAGTTTTTTTTATTATCATAATTTCGTCTTCCACATAGGATCAAAGACACACGCTTTTCATCCCCACCCACACGCTAACCTCAATCAAACCCTTTCCATCTACTTTTGTACTTGAAATTGATAAACAAGTACCACCTTTATCCTTATTTAGGACCACTGCTTCAAGATAAGAAACATCACTATCAAAAACCCCAAATCTGATCTCAAACCCTAATTGGTCATTCATATTAAATACAACAAATTGATTGTCGCTTTCCTCAAATATTGAAGACATAAGGTATATTCCATATATTATTTATTGTTTTATTACCCCAATTGTATTAATTTATGAATAAAATTCATTTTCTGGGGTTTGCTGTCGAATTAGGGTTTTTATTTTTTTCATTTACTTTTTACAGGTGTGATGGAGATACTACTAGATGTGGTCTTCAAAATACACTATAATGGTGTGTTTATGTTTGATCCGTTGAGGTATGAGTATGGTAGGGAGATTGTTATGGAGGCTTCCTCTAATAGTAGGATCATGTTTAGTCCACTCTTAGATTTGTTAGTTGCTAAGATAAAGCAAAACATTTGGGCTGTCTATTTTTGCATACCTGACTTGGACATCGATAATGGTGGGTTAAAAATAATTGAAAGGGATGCCAATGTCCATGCTTTGTATGACCTAGCTAAGACGCATAAGAAAGTTAACTTGTATGTTGCTCATTCACCACAAAACTTAGCACCTTATTATCATCAAAACTTGTGTCTAGACAGTTCCGACTCAGAAGTTACTTCAAAAAAGAAACAACATGATCAGTGGAAAAAGGATGCGGGTAATATGTCTTATGATGAACTAGTTGCTTGGGCTGAGGAAGAGGCACAGTCCCCTTACTTAAGGTCCCCTCCGCCTCATAAGGATAGACCACTAAGAAAAGATTTTGAGGGTAAGGTTACATTCACTAGAGTCTTGACTCAGGATGATGACTTTACACATGATGTCCCATTCCTCACTGAAGATGAGGTGTATAAGTCGCCTGAAAAGGTTGCAGAGAATGTGGGAGTTGATTCAGTGACAGATGATGTAGTTGATGTAGGGAATACGCCTCCAAGTAACGAAGTTGCTGATGTCGTTGTTGAGAACAGGCCTACGGTTGCTGACGATGTAGAGGGTATTCCTGATACAAATGTGGATATTGATGAGGTTGTGTTATCAAGGCAAAAAAACTAGATAAAGGAAAGGGTGTTATGACACAAAAAGATAAGCCATCTTCAAAGAAAACAAACATGGTCCGTAGGCCTACTGGTATAACCATAAGAGAGAGCGCAAATCCTATGTCATCTAATAGTGACATTGAAAGAACATGTTCCAGCCCAACGATGAGTATTCTGAGTACGAGTCTTACGAATCTGGTAATGAGTCTGATAAGCCGTACGATTATCTTAGTGATTGTGAAGATGAGGTGATTGAATTGAGGAAGCGTGTATCTCAACGCAAACA
Source organism: Artemisia annua (assembly GCA_014162995.1). Lineage (NCBI taxonomy): Eukaryota > Viridiplantae > Streptophyta > Magnoliopsida > Asterales > Asteraceae > Artemisia > Artemisia annua. The sequence continues at coordinate 88,758 of LBNU01022657.1, forward strand.
AAGAATACCTGATGACCAGGAACAAGAACAAGGAAGTGATGAACAAGATGATGAGACGCCTGAAGTTATTGATTATTATACCTCTCCTGGTTTAGCTTCCTTAGTTAGAGAACATGAAAGCTACATGGAATCTTTATTGAAGCATATAAAAGGTAACGGGGTAGGCATAAGTGACCCGTTTTCTGTGGATCTGAATTCAAAATCTAATGACAAGTACCCTGTTCATGATGAAGATACTCATTGGAGATTGAAGAAACCTAAGGTATACAACTGCTATAATTGTGTTAATATTTACTGCCTTTCAATAATGTTAGTAACGTTACAGGGTTAACTAATTCTTCTTACGTATTCATTTACAGCTAGGGGAGAAGTATGCGACTGTTGATGCATTTAAAGATTGCTGCACTCACTATGCCTTGGCAAATGGGTTCTCTATATGGTTTGAGAGGAGTACAAGGAAGGACATTATAGCAAAATGTGGCCAACGCAAGGAGACACTTAAGGATCCAAGTAAAGGGAAACAAAGGAATTACAACAAATATCCCTCTGAGACGACAGGCAACTCAGATTGCGCTTGGAGGTGTTACGGGAGGATGTTGAGAGGTGAAGCTACATTTCAGGTTATTTCTTTAAGGGATACACACACTTGTGTTAGAAATTTCCATTATGGCAAGCTTGTTAATTACAAATGGATAGGGCGGCATTTTGGTGATAAGATTAGGATGAACCCTAATATTAGTATAAACAACATAGCTGAGTTGGTATACAGGAAATACAGATGCCATGTTAGTCGTACTCAGTGTAGGAATGCAAAGATTTTTTTCCCTAAATGAATTAGATGCCACTATCCAGGATCACTATGGTATGCTTAGGTCATATGCTCAGGCAATACATGGTTCTAATGAAGGAAGTACGGTAAAAGTTGGTGTCACTGTCAACCCGGATGAAAAGACTTACTTTGACAGGTTTTATGTGTGTTTCAATGGTCTTAAAGAAGGATGGAAATTAGGGTGTCGTAGCATAATTGCATTGGATGGTTGTTTTTAAAAAAAACCAAACTACGGTGAAATTCTAACGGCCGTTGGTAGAGACGGGAATAACCAAGTATTTCCGGTGGCATGGGCTGTTGTGACAGTTGAGAACAAGGACAATTGGAGTTGGTTTTTAAATTTACTTGGTGACGATTTGGATATTTCCAATGGACATGGACTAACTCTTATGTCTGACCAGCACAAGGTAATAGACTTACACCGTTTGCTTTGTTGTATACATAAAATGTTGTCATGAGTACTATATAATGTTTGTTTTCTTTCTCGTAGGGCTTGATTGAAGCAGTGAAAGATGTTATGCCACTTGCAGAGCACCGACAGCGTGCTCGCCACATATACGAAGGTTTCAGGAAGCAGTTTGCTGGAGAAGAGTTCCGGGGCCTATTCTGGGGTGCTTGTAAAGCTTCATACCCTGCCTGGCATAAGAAAGTAATGGATAAAATCAAGAGAGCGAATCCTAAGGCACATGAATTTCTGGTAAACAAAGATCCAAAGATATGGTCGAGAGCATACTTCAAAGAAGGAGTTTGCTGTGAAGCAGTGGAGAATGGATTCAGTGAATGTTTCAATGCAGTCTTGGCTAACATTAGACACAAACCAATCATAACTATGTTGGAATCTATGAGAGTTCTTGTTATGGAAAGGATGAATACTATGAGGGCATTGGCGGAAAAGTGGACTGGAGATATTTGCCCTAACATTCAAAAATTTTTGGAAGCTTCAAAGGATCAACAAAGGTATTCAACTGATTATTCTTTACTACATGTTTTTTAGTGTGTAAAGATTCTTATATTCCATTATTGCATATTACTTTGTAGATTCTGGCATGTTGTATCCTGTGGTGGTAACCTATTTGAAGTGAGGAAGGGGTCTTATTCATTCCGTGTTGACGAGTCAAACAGAACCTGCTCTTGTCGAATGTGGCAACTGTCAGGTTTGCCCTGTGCCCATGCAATAACATGTATTTTCAAATTGAATAGGTTCGCTGAGGAATATGTTCCAGAGTGTTTCAAGAAAGATAGGTATTTGCTTGCATATAGTCAATATATGAAACTAGTAGAGGGCATTGATTTTTGGCCTGATTGTAGTCACCTATCTAGGATTTTGGGTCCCAACCCTAAGAAAATGCCTGGTAGGCCTAGAAAGAAGAGGGTAAGGGCAAGTCATGAACCAAAGTCAACTACTAAGATAAGTAGAGCTGGAATTCCCATGACATGTCATAACTGTGGACAAACTGGGCATAACAAAAAAGGGTGTACAAACTAAGCTATTCCTTCAGTACCTAAAGAAAAATCAAAGGGTGGAAGGCCTAAGAAGAAACAGAACACTCAGAATGATGTTGTTGATGTTGATGATGTATCTAGGTTTGTTAACAATGCTGTTAATGAGTTTGAGATGGGAGCTTCAAACATGAGAGGGAGGTTTAATGACGAGAGGGTGTTTTTTATGGGCACGAGGAATAAGAGAGGTGGAAGTTCAAATAGGGGTCATTTGAAGTTAATGGGTGGGAAAACAAATTCTGGTAGATTAATTCCAGCTGAAAGAGTTGCTAGAATGGGCCCATGGTTGGCAATGGATGGTGGTAGTTCTGACAGTATTGAGGACGAGCAACACTTGCATGCATCAACATCAGCCAATAGGAGACAACCTTTTATTGGTGACACCATAGCAGGTAACACTTGTTGCAAATGATAATGTTAAACTTGTTGTAAAAAATAGATTGCAAGGATTAACATTGAATTTTTATGTTTGCAGCTACACAGCAATCTCAAGTAGGTGGAAATCCAGAAATGTCCAACATTGTTGAAACGTGTTCGAAGAAAATTCAATGAAATGAGGTAGTTCAAACCAGATCAAACAAACAAGCTAGAACTACAACAACAGGAAGGGGTGGAAGGATTAGAAGGCAAAGCCCTGAAAGACAGACTAGAAAAGACAGACTAGATCAGCTGCAGTTCATCAAGTGCAAGAACCACCAACATTACCTGCACATGCTTCACAACCAGTTCAGGCACCAAGAGCAAGACAAGCACCTGTACTACCACCTCCAAGAATCAGAAGTCAAAGAATTCTTCAAAAGAGGTTGTCTGCACCCATAACAGGACCTGGTTCTTCAATTGACAATGAAATTGTCATTGAATAGTGTTTCTTAAACACTATTCAAACTGCATGTAATGCACAAAAACATTAAGTATGTTTAATTATTATGCCCTATTTTGTCCATGGGAGGGCCTTACTATTCTGGATAAGAAACTTATATAGTGCATCAGATCTAGGCAATATTGTCTTGTGTAACATATGTAAAATAGTGAAGCCAAGATGGCACTATTAAGCCCTATTTTGTTCACTGGAGGGCTTTAGCCTAAGTAATAGGTGAAACTAACATAGTGCAGCAGCAGACACTATGATCTTGTGTAAGATATGTAGAAATAGTGTTGCCTGGATGGCCACTATTGTGCCCTATTTTGTTCATATGAGGGCTTAGTAGTTAACTTAGGAAGCATGTGTTCTGGTTGTAACAGTGTAATCTGCTACTGCACAAACAATTTATGTTATGAAAGAACACTATTTGGTATTTTGTTTAAGTGTTTTATGATGTCTGTGGTTTGGTTATGTTACCAACAACATTAGAAATGCAGATTATTGAACATGCAAAAATACCAAAAGAATTCTAACATAAGTGTAATCATAAGCTAAGAAAAGAGACACCAAACCTTCATACCAACATACAAAACATACAATACAACAGATAGTTTGATAAGTTCATAACAACATACAAATGAAAGACTAGAATACTAGTTTGTTGATCTTCTAGGTACTACAAGATACTTGTTAATGGAGACAACAATGACTGCTCCAATCAACACCAACAACAGAATCATGAAACAAGTAGAACCCATAAAGAAAGTGTCATACACTTTTGCCTTGACTTTTAACTCATTCATTTCCTTGTAAAGCATTTCCATAGTGAGTACATCATTTGCTTTCTTTCCAGTTTCACCATCATCTACCTTGTCCATGTGTCTGTTTCCAATAGGGTATTCAGCATCATCTGGGCGAGAAACGCTCTCTAACTTGGACTCCAAAAGCTCATTGTCCTTATACAGCCTATACATTAGGTCTTTGTAGTATTGAGAAGGCAACTCATCATGAAGAAATCCATAAACTTCACATTTCTTCTCTTTACCCTAAAATGAATTTGTAAATCATAAAAGAAAACCAAAAGACAAAAATAAAGGTTGTCACATATTTAACAGTTGGTAACTTACACGGATGGGACATGCTTTGAATCTTCGACCTGGATACTCAGGAGTCCATGATACTTGTTCATAAATTGGAATCTTACAAATACAGTGAGTCATACGAGCTATCTCCTCTTTGTTGTACCTTCTACGTTAATAACGAGATGTGAAAGAAGATGAAGCCATGGAACAAGTGGTTTTGGAATAATTTGCCCTTTTGTTTGTTTTGGAATTTTAATTAGTGGATGAACTAGGGTTCATGAGTTTTGGAGAAAATGAAGAAGAAAGAGTAAAGTATAAATTGTGTATATTTTGGGTTTGGATTTAAGTGGGACGTGGGAAAAAGAGGAAAAAAAAAATCCACTAGGATATTACCGGGTGACATGGAAGTCACCGGATGTCTATGTAAAATAAAACTCGAATAAGGACAAAATAGTCGAGTTGGTTTATGAGATAAGATTTTTTTTTTCACTACTCAAAACTAATATTTTTGACAAGTATGGTAAGTTTTGGCAGAATTAACCCTATGGAAAACGACAATGATCAACTTTAATGGGGATTATGTTCGAGCTCAATATTGTGGATCGATCTTAGGATGACATAAGTTGTTATATGCTTCTAATACACGACCGAACGCTTCCGACAGCAGATATTGTGGGCTTATTACTACTCGTGGTTTACTCTTGTTATTGGGCTTCATTTAAAATTTGAGGCCCCCGAAACATTTTTGGCCCTGTGTGGTTGGGCAGCCCGCATAGGTTAATATCGGCGCATGGTGAAGATGAACTATTAGAAGTAGATTAGGTTAGTTGGCTTATGTTCGGTTGTGGGCAGGTCAAACACTATTCAACGAAAACATGTGGTTTGTAGAGTTGGTTAATTGTGTCACACAAGAACGTGTTGTGTGAAAGTTTCAAGTTCTTTTTTCTTGGAAATATTGGCATCTAATATCTTCAAGGTGTTATTCTTTACAGGTTTAGAATCCCAATTGGTTGGTTATTTGTAACGCAGATACACATTTAAACTTTCTCCTTCGTACTTTAACAGTTTAACATGAAGCCTTAATACATAAGTCAACTTGTACAGTTGTACCTCAAACTTCTATATTTGAAGAATTCAAGAATACACAAATTTTAACTACGATAAAGAACACACTGAGACTTCTTCTAATGGACGACATTTTTTCAGTTTTCGTCAAACTTATATACAACCCCACTCTAGAAACACAGACATTTACAGTTTCTAACCTACAACATACATTTTCTAACACCTCTGCAAATAAGACCACCGGGAATCGCAAACCAAATTTGACATCTTTGTAAGTATCAATTCTCACTAGAGTAGCAACACACGTCTTCATAGTTCTCACCAAACTACAACCTAAAAAGAATCTTGCCTCCAATTCAATGATCTTGTGCTCGTTCATAAATTAACTGTTACATCTGAAGATGTTCAATCACATCTTAACCACTCTTACAAAGAATTTGTGCTCTTTAAGTCATGCATTGCCAAGTATTATAACTGTTAGAAGCTTAATTGTAGCTGTTATGAACAAATGGCACCATAGCATGGAGAGGCATGGTTTTGGATTATAGATAACGGTTCTTGACAAATGGGTGCATTAAAAGTTGAGCGGCAGTTGGTCGATCATTTTGGTTAACTTGTAAGCATTTGGCGATGAAATCCTGGGCTTCTACAGACAATGTCTCGGGAATAGGAGGGGGTTCGCCCCTGCCTATTCTGAACAATGCTTGCATCTGTCATACCAAAACACATTCTCGTTAGCACAATATAATCCATCTTGATTATAAACAATAGCAAACTAAACAATTAATATCTTTTAACTATCAAGCAAAGAGTGATGAAAGAATTTGATCTTTATAAGCAGTATGTGCAATCGGAAACAAATAAAGGGGCCGTTATGGACAAAATAAGGGCCTTGTACACTTGGCAATAGGTGGCGATTACAACCATTTACTAATCATTGGTCGATTTCGGTTGTGCTTTATCTAAAATGGGTCAAACCAAAAAATTCAGCTAAAAGGGAATGGGTCAAACAGGTGGACCATCACCCAAAGTCTATTTTTCAATGAATACAACCTTCAAAGTCCTTAATTATTTTACTCAATGATTTAGATTATCATTGTAACCATATGTTTTTGTAATCATAATGAACCCTTTATTTGTTTATAGTAACTGATCAAAAAAGTGTTTGTAGGTCAGACTGGTCAGTACAACTCAACTGGGCCCTTTCAACTAAGAATGACTTGTTACCCTATGCTAACCTATATTACATCTACTTAGCCCACAAGCTTTCAAGGACAAAAGTCAGCAACATACCCCTTCCAAGTGGGAGTAAGGAATATTTCTTGTTAACATCTCCAACACAGTGCAACCGAGGCTCCATATATCAGCTGCAAGTCCATACCCGTTATTCTTTCGATTAACAACCTGTGACAAGGCAATATTAGTGATTATAGACCATGGCTTATGATAAGTTATTAGAAAGACTAATATTAGAATTCAAAAAATTAGAAAAACCTCTGGTGCCATCCAATATGGGGTCCCTTTACAAGATTTAATGTCATTCAATTTGGTTGCCTGTGTTGAAAAACAATGTCACATATAATCAACATAGAAGACAATAATCAGTTAAACAAAGGAAGAAAACAATGTCCCATCTTTACCTTCGCCAACCCGAAATCTGCAAGCTTCACAGATCCGCTTACATCAACCAATATATTAGCACATTTGATATCCCTAGAAGATATATGAAATGCTTAGACTGGGAGAAAACTAATAGACTGACGACGATTACCAAGATTAACAAAACGTAACATCTTGTACCTATGAACGACATTCCGCTCATGGAGGTAGTTCAGACCACTCAGAATCTGCCTGGTGTAAGCAGAAACTTGGGAATCTCCTAGGTGATACTTACGATAAAGACTTGCTAGTGAACCTTTAGTTACAAGCTCAAGGAAAATGTATAGTTTGCCATCACTCTGAAACACCAGTTAATAAACAACAGTACCACATAACAAAGATTAGTAACGTCTACTTTCAAAAAGATGAAACTGGCTTTTGACCATAATCTTTATACATTTACTAATGCTCGGCCCCAAGTAAGATGATAGCATGATGATAAACAAGATCTATCACACTTACATATGTTACATTTTCTAAACTTATAACTTCTTGAAGCCTTATCCCTCATAACTAGATGATGGCATTTTTGTACGCATATCTCTAAAAACGAAAACCTGTTCTGCTCCAAAGTTAAGAAAAAAATCGTAGAGAAGAATGCTTACCGTATCAGTCCCAAGATACCGAACTATGTTCTCGTGTTGGAATTGGCTTAGTAAAGAAATTTCCTGAAACATAAAACAAGAAGAAATTACTATATGCGATAACTCATGATCGAAGATATACGTCTAATTAGAAAAAAAAACCAACTTATGAATACCTGTTCAAGTTGAACAATGCTTTGTTTTCCTTTGCTTCCTTCATCAAGCAAAGAAACCTCTTTAACAGCAAAAAAATACCCATGTCTGCAAACAAACAACTATGTCATACTCTTAAACAAAATTAAGAAAAAGGATTTAATGCATAAAGTTGGCATAGGATCAGCACTTGACCTAATGACTTGCTCATCTTTAGGCTCCACATATCTCTTCTATATCAAAAAAGTATCATGTGTCTGTAGCCTAACCTACTCTAGCAGAAATTGCACAATAGCACATCTGATCTTATAAAGTTTAGGTTAGCCTGAGTAACACTACTCAACTGAGCATGTTAAAACTACTAACATGATCCATGTATTATGTAATACAATGCATGTATACATCATATTCCTTATTCTTTGCAGAAGCATTGATCATGCGGGATTGGCTGATATAGCCCATTTTTTCTTGAGAACACCAAACGCTCGTTCCACATCTTTCGTTGCCGCTTCATGCATTCGCTTATACCGTATTTGCTTTTATTCATCGTCTCCCGGATGTGAAATCGACTTAACAAGTGTCACCCATTCCGGATATATCCCGTCAACAAGATAATATCCCCATCTATAACTTATGCCGTTAGCCACAAACGGAATCTCTGGCGCTTTTCCGACTTTGAGATCGTTAAATAGAGGAGACTGATGTATAACGTTGATGTCATTGTTTGCCCCAGAGACACCAAAGAAAGCATGCCATATCCATAAGTCTTGTAACACAACAGTTCATCAAGGGCGTCAGGAACGGTTTGCCGTATGCCAATTGATGAATTGTGGAGATGCACTTCATCAATGCTGAAATGCCTTCTCTTCCGGTACAATCAATATTACGAAAGAATGCACAATGATTTGTAACTTCCTCAACTATGCTTGTGAATAGCTCTCGACTGATACGCATAGTACATTGGATGCGCACTAAAATAGGTGGCGACTAAACGATCATGAGCACCATAAAGATCTCTATTTACGATCTTTCTCGTCGGTCGCGAAGTTTCACCTTGTCGTCTATTCTTAATAAAAAACGCCGCGTTTTTTTTTCTTTAAAAAAAAAGATAAGTTCCTACAAGTAACTTCTTCTTCTGATGAGTCTGTGAACATGAATGTTTTGGAATTCATTTGGATAATGAGGAATGATAAATATTTTGTTTGAGTTGTGTATATACTTATAGAGATGATGTTTAAAGTTGTGTATATAAATGATGCGGTACGGGGTTATTTATAGGTAAATAAAATGGTAAAGTTATTTTTATTTTTATTTTTATAAATGTGACCATTTAACATTGGGGCCCACAAAAAAAGATCCGTCATTTGTTTTCCCGGTTCTCAAGAGGTGGTGAAGACTATCTTTATGCTAGCAAAAACACCCCCATCGCGCGTGGTGGGGGGCCTCTTTTATGGTGCATGGCACGTGATGGGTGGTGTGAAGGTGATGCTTCACCCCCATAAACACCAGCCTAATGTATTTACCACTATCATGTGACCTGACACTCACAACATATCGCTCAACAAGGAAGCTTCCCACCTTGTTGTGGTCAGATAATGAGATAAAATCATCATTTAATATCCTTTTACAGTGAGGTAAAAGTATGCTCGGACCAGTTTGTAAACAAAAAACTTCACTTCAATATTCTAGCAAAATGAAATTTATGCACCTGGTTTCTAAAGCTTCCTATGATCTATGTAACTATCTAACCTACTGATTTTCTTTGCTTGTCAAGTTGAAGAAATGTGTTGATGGAAGTAACTGGAATATACCCTCTTACACTGAGAGGGATCAGTTCATAAAATTGTAAGTGCATTGGAGTTATGATTTCGTGAGGAGCCTAGATATGAGAAGAAAGAGATAAAAATCAATATGATGATTCTTGGATCAAACTCGCGTCCTTTGTTGGATCAAAAGATGATGATTCTTCTCTTATACTATACAAACCACTTGCCAGATCACCGGCTCTCTGGCTTAAGCACAAAAGATAAGAGCAAAACATGACAGCTACTCATTGATAAGCATTTTAGTTATTATTACTTGATAAGCAGTCACCACTATGCATGAGCCACACAAATGATTAAGGTCTTATGTGCTAAGGACGAGTATTAGCAAAAGGCTATAAAACACTTATATCTGCATAATGATGCATCTTCCCTTTAATCAGTGAGGTTTTGCTTTAGGTGGCGTTTGGTTTGAAGTCATGGATCATAATAGCTATGGGTTTAATAGTATGGTGATATGGGAGTGGAAATCAATTTCAGAACCCATCCCCCCCAAAGTTATGAAGGATCCTGAATTTTGAGGATATGATTCCCAAATATGTACTGAACACATACCCTTAAACCAAACATCATCTACTATTTCCATTCCCATCCCCTTAGTCATGCAGAACACAGGAACCCGAAAAAGCTTGAAACACAGCTTCCACGGTACTTTTATGTATCTCATAGATTCAACGTTATAATACCGTCAACTAAATGACATGACTAATTACTTATCTATGATATGGAAGAATATAAGGTCAACAGTCAAAAAGTGTGCTCTCGGCATTAAAGATGACATTCGCCGCAATCCACTTGGATACTGTAACCATCAATATTACCTCAATCAAATGCCAGTGTGACATTGATATATCAGTAAAAGGACAACCCACTTGTATTGAGACAAACTCATTAACTTAAAACATTAAAACAGGTCTGTACGATTTTTGTTCCATCTGCTTCCTTTTTCCTTTTGAAGTTTATGTCTTATACTTCTCCCAAACCCCTATTATATTCTACTTCTTTCGCTTTACTTTCTCTAAGAATAAATTGAGGTGATGATCATTGCATTAATATTACCATATTATATCTTTTTTCGAGGAGATTCTCACACAACAAGAGGTACACAAGCCCTTTGGTAATGAAATACAAATTATTAATTTTAAATGTTAAAAAATTTATTTTCTTAGCATAAAAATATAAAAGCAATCATTTTCTAACTAAATTAAGAATGTGGCTTGAAAATGACTGTCAACGAACAAGTCTAAATGACTATAAAAGCAATCATGTTAACATAACCGTGTTGCTGTTTCTGCCTTACAATAGCCATAAATGACTACCTTATTATCTGATGCGACTCGAAAAAAAGACATTTGACAATTACCTGTTCACGCCAAACTTATGATAAACATCATGACCTCTCTCCTCTCTTAATAATCAAACGCTTACCCAATATTAGCCAATCATAATTTGTTATCTTATCTACTGACTAAACTTATAGGTCTTAATTTGGGATAAGATATAAGTTGCAAACTAAGTTATACAGCTTCAATTTTAGAAAATGCACCATCAGCAAACTATAACATTGATTAAAACACGATATGAAATAAGTTATACCAGTAGTGTAAATGGATCGGAATTTAAATGGGACTTACTCAGTAATGGCTTCATAAACAGTTCCGTAAGACCCCTTTCCAAGAAAGTCACCCTTCTGCCAATTCTTAATATTATACTTTAACGGTCCATTAGGCGAAACAATCGAATCTTCACTCTCAATCGCATCTTCACTCTCAATCGCATCTTCATTTGATAAAACCTCATCCCTGTCTTCGTCAACAACAATTCCATCAACCGTTTTATCCAATGCTGAAGAAACTTGATCATCACCATCCATAGTACTAAAACCGCGAATCAGTTCCCAATTCGACATCAAATTATCCTCCGCAACCACTCTTAACCTACCCGGTGGAGGCGCGAGTGATGACGGCCGTACACCTTTAATCCCACTTTCACCTAACTTAGTAACCTCATTTCTTACAACACTTAAACTGACGTCATCACAAACACTAGCTTCCTCTTCAGTCTCATGATTGATGACGTCATCACGAGCCCCAATGTCACCTAAAATAATAACCTCGTTCTGTTCACTCACGCTGACGTCATCATAAACCCTAGCTTCTGCTACTTCATATATTTCCCGATTAATGACATCATCATACTTAGCTTCTTCTTCACTTTTGTCACGACTGATGACGTCATCACAAGCTTTCTGTTCGAAACTGCGACTCCTGATGACGTCATCATACTCACCAGCTTTTCCACTCCCATCATCCACGCTGACGTCATCAAAACCCTCATTAGCTTCCTTTCGCTCAAGAGAAGCACTCGTCATGCTGACGTCATCAGCACGATGATGATCAGCCCCCCTAACTTGATGACGTGTAAACATAGAACTGGTATACACATCTGTAGGAATAGCGAAATCATCAGGTCCAGAGAGCCCCAACGTCTGACAAACAAAGTCAATCTCACCATCGTCAACCCCTTTAATCCGAAAGCTAGTTTGGTTCTTACAGAGGAGTAAATAGCTGTCAGCTGACTGAGTTCGTCGAGCTGATGATGATGATGATGAAGTTGAAGCGTCGTAATTGATGTTTTTGTGTGCTTTTGTTCGATCAAGTTTTGGTTTGTGTTTATGTTTGTTGGTTGACATTTTGTTGATTTTGTTGAGGAGTGTTATTTTTCTTGTTAACATGAATGAGCTAAATTTTCCTGTTTTTATAAATTTGTGTGTGTGAAATTATTAGAGGGGATAAAAAGTGTTTTGTTTTGTTTGGAAAGATGAAGAATTGAATATGAGATGAGTTTTGGTGAGATGTTGCTGCTGCTATTTTCTTTTCACGTGCATTGACTATAACAATTCTTGTTTACACACTCTTCTTCACAAATCTACAATAAGACTAGTTTTTTTTTTATATACCAAACTTTTTTTTTACAGGGACTTCTCCACCGTTCATCTGAAAAACAATCAGATTAAAAGAATTTTAATATTTCACATATTTTTTATAATTTAAATATCTCTTAAATCGTTCATCGTTAAACGAAAATAATTACACTATCACGACGAGCATTTAATTATCTTTCTATAGACGGGCACTTGGATATACTTTCGACATTTTTTTTTTCGTTTTTCACGTTTTTTCGTCTTTTTTCGTTATTGAAATTTGCATGAAAAATCACAGGTGATATTAGTGTTAAATCATATATGATATGTAATATCACATGAGTGTTAAATCACATATGATATGTGATATCACATGTGATATTAGTGTTAAATCACATATGATTTTTTCATACAAATTTCTGTAATGAAAAAAAAAGAAAAACACGAAAAAAAAAAATATGTTTGTCGAAAGTATATCAAAGTGCCTATCTATAAAAAGATAATTAAATGTTTGTCGTAACGGTATATTTTTTTTCGCTTAACGATTAACGGTTTGGAAGATATTAATATTTGAAAAAAAAGGATGAAAGTGAGTTTATTAAATTGTTGGGATTAATCTAATCCACTAGATCAAATAAAGATGAATGTTAAAGATTAGTCTCTTGGTACGTAAAAAAAGTTTGGTCCTCAAATGATCTTAAATCATATAATATTTCTACTTCTACTTCAATCTTAAATTATATGATATAAACCATTGATTGTTAACCATTCAAATTAGATTTGTGCATCATTACAAGTTACACCAAACTTATTGGAATACTCTATGCAATTGGTTAATGAATTACACACAAGTATATGTTTTAATATATTGGATACTTATTAGTTTCGAATTTCTACTAAATTTGGATTCATAACCCTTTTTGCATAAGCTAGTTACCAAACACAATAATCACCAAATCACTTGGAACGATCTCGACTTACCAACCTTTACTATAATAGACGAGTATACTTGCTCGTATGTGTTGAATAGATAACCGGATAAATCGTGTTTATAAATTTTAAAACTTGTACGCGGTAGAGCACAACTCGTCGGCGTAACCTTTTTGATTCTACAAAAAGGGGGAGAAGTGAATATAAACTCACTAATTAATACTTGTCTAAAATTAATTTTTGATTTAATGAGTTTAGATTTTGTAATCATCAAAAAGGGGGAGAGATTGTTGATATAAATAATGCCTAAAAGCGTTATTAATATTTTTCGATATCTCTACGTTTTGATAATCACAAAATGTAAAATCATTAAACACAAAATTATTACGTAAACAAGTGTTTAGTCATAAATATTCATTTTAACAAATTAATCACTTAAGGTATGAATAAACAAATGACTAATGCATTTTATAACCAAAGGAACATTTATTTAATCACTAGATCTTTTATAAAATGTTACAAACATTTTATATCTTTTACAAAATATTTTTGGCAAATAAAATAAAATGTTTAATTCATAATAAATACTTGAATTCAAATTTTAAGCTCAAAAATGATAAATTGTTCCCGGAAAACCTCCCCAGGAAAAGACAAAAAGAGGAGTGTCTTTGGGGGCACTTAAAACTTTCTGTCCAAATTTATCTCAAAGATCCTTCTAAATCCGTTGATCATACAATCATAAGCTTTTGTTTTCAAGTGATCCAAGCTTCAATCATTCAAGTGCAAGAGAAGAATACTTCTAATCATCAAAACTAGAAGTATTGCAACTTAGTGTGATCCTTCTATCTAAGTTGTTTCTATATTATATTTGGTAGATCATTCATTAATTTTTGTAAATGTTTGAATATTAGTGTAACACCCCAACCCAACAAGGGTAAAAGTGCTACATTATGGTGACATATCAAAGCATATACAGACATACAACATATGTATTACAATTGAATTACAAAGGTTACAAACGTTTCATGATAAAGGAATACATCTCCGAATCTTAGAAATACAAAAATGATAATCTAAAGTCTTATCAAAACCACTTGGAATATAACCACGCAGAATCTTCTCTAAACTCCTATTTGCA
>LBNU01022657.1:125728-150650 GCA_014162995.1 Artemisia annua
AAATCGAGGTTCAACGGACCATTTTGACGTTTTAAAGGCCTCTAAAAATTATAAAACTTTGGCCATTTTCCACGAATATTTTCAATAATCAGTATAACTTCAAAGTTTTTCACAAATAATATAATTCAATAATTTGGCAAGTGCAATACGTTCGAGTTTTTCTAATGTTGTGCCGCATGATAAAGGATAGCGTTCACATCAAAATAAAAGATGTTTATGTATTTTCAAACCAGAACAATGTTCAAGAGTTCAAAATTAAGGAAGATCAAAATAACATGTTTTGCTCTTAAAATAAATTTAGGAATTTTGCCGGATGTTACATGGAACTAAACTCCTCATCCATCATCTTTCATCAATCAATGACTATATTAACACCCATTGTCACTCCACCAAGAGTATCCCCACCCCATTGAAAATCATTCCCTAGACTCCACCTTTTCATTGTCCACCATAAACTCTTAATGCACACTTCTCCTCATCACAATCAATACACAAACTTCAATCTGTCCCATGGAGCTTACTTGAAGCCCATGGTGATACTTGTCTTTGTTCATCCATACCGAACCATCATCTTTGGCCTAAGAGATGAGCTACAATATAGTTTTCATATATTGAATTTGTTCATCAACACCACACTCATCAAACTCTACACACACCAACATCAATACACCTCACCACCACATCATCTCCACCTTCACCATTACTTCCTCCAAACTAAACATGTTTCGTTATAAAGATAAAATTGTTTCAACCATGTGCGGGGCACACGCCTAGGAAAACATTAAATTGGAGCTTTGGTTGCTTGTTTGTTTGTATTATGTATGCTTGGTAAGTCTTGAGGCATTAGTTTATTCGATGTTTAATTTCTTCTATTGCATCTTGGATGCTATTTGATGTAACCATGTTAACATTTAGTAGAATGGTTTTTCAAGTTCTTGTTTATATATATAATATTTATTATATTTATAAGTATATATTATATATATATTAGTTATATATATATATATATATATATATATATATATATATATATTAATATATATTATTATATATTATATATATAATTGCTTGTGCTCTAAATATTTTTTGCAAGCCATTCCATATCCGATTTTCCTTATGACCTTAAATGATGGGGAGTTTATATCGGGATGGATACAATTTAGGTGAATATATTTGCTAAAACGACTATCTTCGGTGATTAATTCCCGCTTTTAGCCTTATATGCTCTCAAATTAGAGCAAAAGGGGAAGATTGGAATTGTTCAATGCACGTTTATGGATTCAAAACATAGAACCATTGTATCACTCAATTGGTCTCATAGTAATTTCCTTTGTTTAACGGATGAGTTGTAAGTATGTGAGTGGATGTATTAGATAATTTAGGTGATGGGATGAGAAGTGTTTATGATTAAAGATAAAATAGATGTAATAATATTACGATATATGTAATATTTTTCTGAGGTAGACCATCCCCACGAATAGTATTTGTTGAGATCACAAAATGTAAAACTGTTTTAAGGGACGCTAATATTTCAAATTATAGTTGCTGTAGAAGTCAGGTGGGTGGGATACTCTATTTGTATGTAACAAAATATTGGTGACAACGTGGTGTTTTCCAGATTCATCAGTCAATTGAATCATGATCTGTAAGGTGCTATGGTATGGAGGAGTTAGGTTCCATGTAAAATCCGGCAAATTTCCTAAATCTATTTTTAAGAGCCAAAACATCTTCTATCTTTGATCTTCCTTAATTTTTGAAACTTCTTAACTTGTCGGGTTTGAAAAACCATGAAACATCTTATTTGATGGAACGCTATTCCTTTATTCGAGCCGGCACAATCATAGAAAAACTCGAATCGTATTGCACTATGCAAAATTATTTGATTATATTGAGTTTGTGAAAAACTTTGAAGTATACTGATTTTATTGGAAAAAAATGATTTCTTGAACAATGGCGCAAAGTTTTATAATTTTTCGAGGCTGTTTATTACGGTAAATGGTCCTTGAACCTCGATTTTATAAAAAGATTGGCCTAAATTTACAATTACGGGTCCCTGTGTATATTTTCACTCGCGGCCCCTTTATTTTATTAAAATTTCATTGGTTTTAAAACTTTTCTTTCTTTTTATAAAAAGAGTAACACAACTAGGGTTATCCATTCCCCTCTCATTTCTGCTAACACCCTTTCTCTTACTAAACCCACCTCATCTCCCTCTCTCTGGGTTAGCAGCCGTCGCTGTTACCATCAACCTCCACCCACCTTCGTATGCCGTCTCCCACCACCAAACCAACATAAACCCACTATCAAAACACCACTCCGATCACGATCTAGTGGTGCACGCGCCGTTTCACCACTCAAACCGTCACACCACCACTCCCACGACAGAAGCACCACCTCTCCTAACTCCTATTCGTTGTTGTGAAGACACTTGTAATATCCACCGCCACCCACGCGCCACCCCACTCGACTGCCATCACCACCGAGAGCCACCACCGCCTCCCCACCGTGTTTTCTTGGTAACCGAGCACCCCCTACCATCTTTCTTATCATTATCTTTAACAAAAACTATTTTCAACAAAACCCTAATTCGTATTTTAAAAAAATTCGAGTTTTAATGTTTTTCTTTTATAAAACTTGTTTAAAACCTTAAAAACTCGTGTGGATCGTTTCTAGCCGCGACTTGCTTCTGACTCGGTCAACTCACCGAGTCAACTCGGTTGACTCGGTGAGGTTTTGCTATTCTTGTTGTTGTTTTATTATTGTTGATGGTTATGGTGAGATTGTGTTTGGATTGGAGTTTGACTAGGTCCGTTTGGTTCTTTTTTCTCGGCAGCCGAGTAGTTTGGGTACTCGGATTGGATTTGGATGTTATTGTTGGTGTTGTGACTAGATTTAGGATGTTGTGAGATTATTATTGTTTGTGTGGGGTTGGGTTTGGATTGTTTGATTGTTTGGTCTCGGGTTCGAGCCGTGACTCGTCTCGAATCACGGCAGAGTGATTTATTAGTTTGTTATATTAGTTGTTTGTTGGGTTTTGGCTTAGATAACGGTTTCAGCTATAATGTTTTGACGTGGGAAAACATAACGGTATATATAAAATAAACTTGACTAATAATTATGAAACAATAAAACAAGTTGATATAGTTAAGTGGATTGTAACATCGGACTTGGATCCGGATTATGTATATTGTGACGTTATATGTGATGGACAAGGATTGGACGTATTGGATTTGCGGTGTGGTTATTTGGACAATATGGACCCTTTGGTACGAATAATACGAAATGGTCGATAAATCTAAACAACTAACATTAACGTGATTACGTGAATGATATGTCCAATTGTATATTATAACTTGTGACATTTAGCGATATCTAGGATAACTAAGAGTCGTAAAACCTTTTATAAACTTAAAACGTTTGTGATGCGTAGGTTTTGCAACCTTTGCAATTAGGTTTTACCTCTCAAGGGATCTTGAGAAGCTTACAACCCCCACCAGGCAGTGTACCTGACCGATGTAGTATAGTGAAGTGGCAAGTACCGGGGGATTGATTGTTCTCTCGGGGAATAGTGTCGTTAGAATTGAAAACTACTCTAATTTAGGTCTAAGGGTTGAGGGATGATTCTTTTTGTATTTTTATGTTTTATAAAAGCAAGTAAAATCTCGGGTATTTGGAAGAGTGGGTGGAATTAGTTGCTAGTCAACTAACCCAAATAACTACTTATGCAAATAAAATAAAATAACAAGAAAAAGTAAATTGTTTGTGAAACGTATATGGAGAAAAATGTGTTTACTTAGATTTCCTTACTCCCTAGCTATCTTTTACCGGTTGATTGGTTTGTTGTAATTGTGTGGTTGACGGGTTGTATTCCTTTAAATCATTCGCAGGGCCGTGTACGATCTTCCCTAACTCTATAAGCTCCTACTTCACTCCTATGTCGAGCCGACTAAAAGCTCCTAACATGGGATCACTAGAATTCGCTTATGCATTAAATACAACCATATAATCGTAGTACACATCCAATTCATGTTTCTTAAGACGTTCAAGCAAGTTACCGTATAGGAGGTTAGCCAGTTTTCTTAAGCCTAACATCGACTTCACCCACCCACAACAATCACAAACAAACCAACAACATGTAATCAATAGCTAGGTTTCATTAGATCCAAGCAAACACAAGAAAAACCTAGCCTAGCATGTTAAAGTAAAGACAAGCATAAGATATAATCAAACAACACATAGACATATTGATTGATTTGAAAGGAGACTTATCTTTAATTGAACATCAAGGTCTCAAGGGTGAAAAACCCCTGAAAATACAGTGTTTTACGAACTAGGGTTTATCCCTAAAGTTCTCCCAAAAGTTGCACACCTAATGAATGAAAATTAGAAAAATATATATAGATTTTACAATCTGACGGCGTCACGTTTTAGAGTGTGACGCCGTCATCTCGCCGCCAAAACTCTCTCGGATTACTCAAATCTATTCTTGACGCCGTCTCCTTTTAAATGTCTCTGGGCCGTCTCCCTTTAAGCTATAACGTGACGGCCTACTCCCATTTACACGTGACGCCGTCACGTGTAATTCTTCCAAAATCTTTCTGGGGCGTCTAGTGTAAAAATCATCCACTTCTTTGTCAAAGCGTGACGCCGTCACCTCGTAGAGAGTGACGCCGTCAGGTACTGTTTTCAGCTTGGTTTTGAGACTTTGTCGTTTTCTTCACTTTTATGCTCAAAAAACGTCCAAAATGCTTCATTTTCCAAATTTCCTCTCCAAAGTACCTAAAATGACAAAAGGAACGATTTAAGGCAATATTTGATCAAATAATTACGGATTAGGGCTTAAATGACCTCCTAAAAGCGTAACACTTTTCGCCTCATCAAATACCCTTACACTTGAGATTTGCTTGTCCTCAAGCAAATGCGCTTTTATTCCAATCAAAATATGAGCTAAGGGTCATTTAACACTAATATAAAAGTAATTACAACAAATAGTTATTCCACCCTAATCATAACAAGAACGGAAATATTATACTAGCACCTCACAAATAGTGTTTGGATACTCTCATCTCTCGGGTGTTATAAACCTATATAACTAAATGGAAATGGAAGAAATATCACTCACTACCTGTCATAGCAAATAGATTACCATAGGCTTGGGAAAGGATCAAAAACCTCCTCCACTAGGCGTAAGCACCTAAGATAAACTATCAAAGAGGGCTTTTCAAGGGTTGTAATGTTTGGTGTAGGGATATGATAAACAGGGTTTTTTTGGAATAAAGGGTATTTTTAGTGGTGGCAAGTTAATTATCTTGATCAAATACATGCACAATGCGGCGTTGCTAAGCCAAGACTCGACTCAACTTAAGCTAAAAAGAAAATAACAAAAACATAAGTAAAGATAAAATGAAACGGGATGGTAGTCCGTATGTTTTTTCTACTTTTCTTTTTCCATTTTTTTTTGTTTTTTCGATTTTTTTTACACTCTTACCCTACCATCCAAAATAATACATCATAGGGGCCTCGGTTCTCCCCTTACACTTGAACTTTTACATACTTTACAATTAACTATTCTAATGACTCGAATTAAGATAATTGAAAAACTTAGAGTACTTTAAAATATTAACGCACATGTGGGGGTAATAATTGACTTCTTCTCCATTACTCCATTACATTAGTACTTTACCCATGAGTCCCAATCATCCCAAAACAATATGTACAAGGATATGACCCGACTTAGCAACCATGTAATCAATAAGACAATTAACTAAGGGTTTAAACAAATGTTGTCACAATAATGCACTAAAGATGAGTGCATACAAGGTAGGCTAAGGCGATTTGGGTGTACATTTGGGGTGGATTGTAAACAAATTCTTCCTTTAAGTAAGATGCTTAAAGTTATAACCGAAAAGATAGGCTCTGAGGGGTGTACTAGGGGTATCGTGTACTAAAAATGAGTACATCGCTAAGGTGTGGGAGAATTAATTGACCAATGAAGTCAATGTAATTATAATACGGGTGTAAAACATGGGTTATCCTAATGCCTCTTGTCATGTAGTAAATCTAACTACAAGAATGTAGTCTCACTTGTGGATTTGGGATGGTCACTAACGCAAGTTCTAGAATCTATAAATTACCGGTACACACACAAGCACCAACAATGAATGCTTTTCCTACCAATTCTAGGGGTGATCCTCACATATTTGGGGTGGAAATTTTTGAGTGGTACGGTTTTTGTGCTAGTAATACAACTCCTATCCATGAGACGCTTATTATGCCTAAAGTTTCACTCCTATATGTTGTAAAAAAATTTAAATTTGGCGCTAAAATTGCCCTAACAAATATTTCTCTCAGTTTTATTACATATCTACCATTAAACAAAACAAAAATCAAGCGTAATAGCATTTTCTAAGGTGTCTTCATTTACCCCCTTACACTTATACCGAACATTGTCCCCAATGTTCACATAAAAGATGTAAAAATAAAGAAAATGAAAGGATGAAACAAATACTCCCCTGATTCGTTTGAAGTGGATCGTGTGGTAACATGGTTAGAACTTCTTCAAAGATGATGTAAAAGCTCCAAGATCAAAGCGACGCCAAAAGCTTGATGCCATGAACTTGATTTCATGTTCATCTTTGTCCAATGTAACCTGTTAAACCTGAGAAAACAATCTAGGCAAACCTTGCGTAAAATCGGCAGCAAAATCTATATAAGGATATAATGCTTGTGGAATGAAAGTTTTTGCAGATTCCTAGAATTAAAGATGCAGTAATTTTTATAATCCGGCAGAAAAACTAAATTTTAAAAACTTTTTCTGGAATCAGTACTTGACGCCGTCAGCTTTTAAAGGCTGACGCCGTCAGAATTGATCTGACAGAATTCTTATGTTTAGTTTACGGAAAATTTCTAGAAAAACAATTACCTTAATTCCTGGAATCCTGCAAAATTTCATTATGACTCGATACAAGCATTTGACTCAAACAAATACTAATATGTATGTTCATTATAACTCGGGAAAATGTTCAATAAATGGGCAAGTCATGCCGAGATTTCGTAAAACCTTTTATAAACTTAAAACGTTTGTGCATCTAAAAGCTTTTCAAAACGTGTATGTTTTAACACCGATTTTGGGGAAAACTGGGTAAAGCCGAGACTATTTATCAATCTTTTCTTTTGTTTGTTTTATCTTATTTCCTTTATTCTTTTCTCTCCCCGTTTATTCTTTCATTGTGATTTCTATTTGTTTTGGAGTGAGTTGTTATTTGATTATACATTTTACGACTTCTTCATGAGAGCGTGTTACTCCTTTCGTCATTCCTTTTTATTTGTTTGATTTCGTTTCGCCGACATTCTTCGTTTTATTATCGAAGCTATATTTTCCTAAGATTCCACACGAGATTACAAATGTTCACTTCTTTTATTGCCATTGGAAACAAAACCTTTTCATAATACACAAGTATTCGACGAACGCTACTTTATATATTACTTGAGGATTATTTCTGAAACGCATTACTTGTTAGGTTGTGCCGATCCTGTACCGTTGTGCTTATACTTTTGATGACCTTGTTCTGGCACTCTCTTGATGCCATTGTGTTACTACTTGGTGCTAGTCGTTATATCTTGCATTGCTACATACTCAGGTGAGTTCATAGCCCCACTTTTATCAATTTTAACTACTTTGCAAACTACTTGGGGTGAGATACATGCTTTACTTCACAAATGTTTTTCTGTATGCTATTCCTGAATTATATACTGCTGCTAAGTACTATCTATTGCTGCTTGCAAGACCCTCCGATCATGAGCCATTAATCACCTGCGGGTGAGCGCGAATATAGGGATATAGGCCTATAGGAATTGACCCTCCTGCCATGTGGGCTGAGTCCGGCCCACATGTGTTGTACTATATTCGAAGTTTACTAGGTATTGGGCAAGTACCTAGCTTTGGGGGCACTTATATTATGAAATTCCGCGGTTATTGTCGACATATGATGCTGGTTAACGTTTTGCATGTCATGAGCTTAGTATGCAGGCAGATAGACAGTATGGTCAGCAGTCTATCTATACATGTTGGTTACCGGATATCTGTATTTGTTACTTATATCATCCTGATTAAAATCTTGTGCTCAACTACTTTACTTTAAACCTATGGATTGACTCAACCTTTGTGTTGACTTTTAGCATGTTTATCTCAGGTGTTAGATATTGCCCGCTGCATATTTTACTTGGAGGAGCTTGGCGAAGGGTATGGCTTGGTCATAGAAGACTCCGAAAACCGTTTGGGACTGATTTAGATCAAATTTTGAACTATAGCTTCCGCTCTATTTTTAACTATTGTAATTTGAATGTTTTCAATTATAAATTTTCCTCTAAGATGGTTTATGTAAAACCGTTCTTTGTACTTCTTGTTTTGATAACAATCGAGTAGCACCCCAGACTTGTATGCTTCCGCTGATCCGGTTTTCGGGGTGTTATAGAATGGTATTAGAGCCAAGGTTATAAAGAACTGGTAATTTTCAAAAACCCAGACTATAACCATTTTTCCTATGACCAAAACGTGCCTTCCTGCTAAGCCGGTGCCTCACGTGTGATTATAATTGATGATGTAATTGATGTCATGCTTGATAGCAAATTTGATGAAATACTTAATAAGATACAAGCTATGCTATTTAATGATTTGAACTCACATCACTTTCACTATTTACTATAGGTATTTTCATATACTTACGTTGATGCACCAAACATGTCACATAATTACGCTATTTCCTTGTGTAAATGCATTATTTGATTTCGAGTTGGGATACTCGTCATGGTTTTCAAAACGATTTTAAAAGTGAGGGACATGGTACTAGTATAACTAAGCGGAGTATCACGAAATTCATTGATCCTCGGTTGAAAGTAGGACTGATCACCTATAATCAACCAAGTATAGTAGGGACGTGGCTTGATCACCTACGTCTCAGAAATGAATTTTGNTCCGCTGATCCGGTTTTCGGGGTGTTATAGAATGGTATTAGAGCCAAGGTTATAGAGAACTGGTAATTTTCAAAAACCCAGACTATAACCATTTTTCCTATGACCAAAACGTGCCTTCCTGCCAAGCCGGTGCCTCGCGTGTGATTATAATTGATGATGTAATTGATGTCATGCTTGATAGCAAATTTGATGAAATACTTAATAAGATACAAGCTATGCTATTTAATGATTTGAACTCACATCACTTTCACTATTTACTATAGGTATTTTCATATACTTACGTTGATGCACCAAACATGTCACATAATTACGCTATTTCCTTGTGTAAATGCATTATTTGATTTCGAGTTGGGATACTCGTCATGGTTTTCAAAACGATTTTAAAAGTGAGGGACATGGTACTAGTATAACTAAGCGGAGTATCACGAAATTCATTGATCCTCGGTTGAAAGTAGGACTGATCACCTATAATCAACCAAGTATAGTAGGGACGTGGCTTGATAACCTACGTCTTAGAAATGAATTTTGGAATCAATCCTGGTGTAGTTATAACAAGATTATGTTTCGGAATGATTTTTCTATTTTTGAAATGGTAAAGTTTTGCATATGCACACGACACACTGGCATCACAACACTTCACGAATACGACACTTTGAATCATTGCACCTTTTCGCGTATATGGAATTTTGTTCATCACCATCTGATAACGTTCACACCGGGTCGAGTGAGACCCGCTCGGTCACTGTTTTGAATTCAAGCTGCTTATTCTAACTCTTTCGATATCATGTTTGGCACACTAGTGTGTTTTGAGATTGATAGTATCAATCAAGTTCATGTGATTTTGCATTCGAGTTATCGGAATATTTATATTTGGTTTTGGCTTCGTTTAAATTTGGATTTCTTGAATTCGTAAAATTGGATTTTGTTGTGGTTTTGAAATGGTCTCTTTGGCCTTATTTTGTTTTTGAAATTTGTTTTTTTGGTCACGTTACAGCATAAACTTTTTAGGGGTATGTTACAGCCCCCACCGCCCCAAAACATTACACTCTATTGATGAACCGAGATTGATCACTAGATGTCTAAGAATGACCGAACCATAGCGCTTGTAAGATGAATCTTTGGATGGAAGTAACACAACGATATAACCAATGAACCTTGTGAAGACCTAGAGAACATACAATAGGCTGATTGTGACCTAGCAGGAGTCTTAGGAACTAAGAAGCAACCCGAGCCCTATCTTTGGAAGGATACCTAACCCTTTTACTTACCTCTTGGGGATACCAGTGTTCTATTTTACTACCTTTATAAAATCATGAACTACGATACGTTATTTTTCAAAAATATATATATGTATACAGATTGATACGATATTTTGAAAACGTTATTTCGGGAAAAACTATTTTTGGCCACGCCATCTTGGGCACGCTATTTTAACATACTATCTCGAATACCATTTTGAACGTCAAAATTTGGTTTCTTCAATTGAAGACGTGTTATATTAATATACTACTTGAAAACTATTTTAGGGGTATGTTACTTTGGGTACACTAACTTGACATACTATTTGGATTACTATTTTGGAAAGTCAACATTTGTTTCACTATTTCAAAGACGAATCGTATCGGCATACAAATTCGAAAACTATTTTGGATACACTATTGTTGCACTGTATTTAGAACTATTTGGAGTACAATCCTTTGAGCACTCTATTTTGAAAATGCACTACTTTGAACATATCATTCTGGTAACACCGCTTGGGAATACTATTTGAAAGCAAATTTTGAAAACATGAGCACTCTGGTATTGCCTTATGCCTCACCCTCTCCCTACCCCTTCATTTGTAAGGAAGCTTGTATACACCGCAGGTAAACCAATGAGTTGGACGAAACCCTTAGTTGCCTTGGGAAGTAACCCGTTGATTTGAAATGGATACTTTGATTGTTTGATCATATGAAGTGGATATTGGAGATTGTAGACGAGATAATAGCATTCATGAGGAAACATTGACCTTAAGTTTGTAAGTGGAATTACTTGTATTGGCCATGTTAGAAGTTTGCCTTAATGTTCGTGTTTCAAAGCTGATGTTGATTTAGGTGATTCAAAAATCTGTTGGTTAGGATTTTGAACAACCCATGGATCGTTAACCGTTTACCCCGAAGGATCATCAACCGTTTCACCCCTTTACACTTAACCAGGGATCCACACCACTTACCCTTTTGAAACCTACTAATTAATTTTACACACATTCACACAAACCATTTTCAAATATTTTACCGACCCTTCCGCGGTCATTCAACAAAATATTTTACTACTATGTCTTGAAAACTAAAATTTTGACGTTACCAAAATTTTATAAACTATGAATTAAATTCTTAATGTCATCTACTATTTTATATTTTTATTATTTTAATAAATCAAAATATTTTAATAATAAAAAAATGTTTCCCATAAAATGTTTTACTACTCTATTAGTATATTACAAATTAAAGCTTGTTACTATATTATAGATGTTAAATTATTTTCTTGCTGCCCAATAAATTGTTTTACAACTCATTGCACAAGCCTTCCCATTATTAAGTTATAAACCGATTCACTACTTTACTACCATTTCATAAACCAACGAGCAATTTCATATAAAAAGTTTGTAAGCTATGACACATTTATCCTGGCTGTTTTAGTACAATCTTGTAAATCGTTTTAATCCCTCGTTAGCTGATTAGCCATTGTTTTATTCCAAAACAATAAAACTATGTTATTATTGTTGACTTACAATTTATTTTGTCATTACTTTTCAAAACAATTTTTCTACCACCCGATGAATCGTTTTGCTACTAAATCACTAAGTAAGCTACCGCTTTTCCAATATTTTATGAATCACGAATGGTTTTCTTATTACTCTATGCATTGTCTTACGAATCATCTCCCAAGTTATTGTGTAACCCGATCTTTATCTTGCTAATATATCACCGATTAAACTATGATTTCATTATCATTTTATGAATGATAAATCATTCTCCATCACTCTACAAGTTGTCCTACAAACCATGGTTATCAAGATCGCGATCTTGATCGTAAGATCGTACGATCTTACGGTCATACATTAGTAAACCTTACAAGATCTAAGTAGGATCAGAGATAGCATAGGATCGAAGTAAGATCGTAAGATAGCTAGTAAGATCGTAGGATCTGCTATCGATCCCGATCCTACTATAAAGCCTAATTTTTATTATTAAACAAACTTTTTAGTGAAACTAATCCTTTTCCTAAATTTTGACAGAAGTTTACCTTTATACACGACCCAACTTTGCTCGTGTCCTTTTCCTTTTCTACCCAAATCGTTTATCAAACGACTAAAGCATAAAGTAATTGCATGTATTGCATTGTTTATATTATTACGATGTTTAAACTTTGAAAATTTCATCTATCTTCACTTAAATTGGTATTTTATATCGAATTTCATATAGAACTCTAAAACACTACAATATATATCTAAAAAATTTGCATTTTTGTAGGATCTTACGATCTCGATTCGATCTTACGATCTCGATTTCGCAGAGACAAAAACGATCCTAAGTAGGATCGCGATCGTGATAACCTTGCTACAAACTATTTTATTAAGTATTTTACATGATTTGTTATTATTTTATGAATGATAAATCATCCTTCATCACCTTACAAGCGGTCCTACAAACTATTTAATTAAGTATTTTGCAATGACCATGTGGACCATTTATCTTTATGAAAATGTTTTTACATTATTACTTCATAAATCGAATAATCAATGTTTCTCTTTGAAAGTAAACAAAACCCTGGAAGTGGATATGACACCTTCATCTGAGACTATAGATGACAACCTACCGAGCCTTGATACTGTTTCATCACTGAGTAAGTTACCCCACTCGTTCTGTGCGATTAGATTCTCTGATTGGAGTGTAAATGTCGAACTAGGTTGTCAATATACCTGCACCCTTATGATATCTTACCTTCTAGGAGTTCTAGACGACACATGCCCACAACTCGTTTCTTTTATGTGACTCGACTTCTATATCGGAATACCAAGATATCTTAGCCTGCTTAACGATTATTGATACTCGACCTCACCTTGTGAACAAGAAGGACTTTTCCCAACATAGTGTTGGAATTTATTCAAGCATCTCGGGTCACGAGTGTAACCGTTTAAGTCATGATACCTCTTAGCATTGAGTATTTCTTTTCAACCGTTCGTACAACATTTCAGTCAGGATACCGTTTGAGCAAGTTGGATACTTACACTTTTTGAGCTTCGTCTGATATTAAACCTTGAACCCCGCTCAGCTTTGTCAACCAGATTCTTTCTCTTGATATTCGGGAATATAGGTGGACTTGCCCGACTACCCTCCTTCTTTAATATCCTTACACTTGAGTCTTTTCTTTAAAATGCTTTTTGAATCAACTTTGAAACACGTAGTGACATTTTCTAAAAATGCCTATTTTAAAAATTAGATTTCTTCTGGTCAAAATCTTATCAAACTTCTGTTGAGAAATGTCAAAAGTCAATTTTTGTGAAACTTATCTTACCCATACCACGATGGGAATTCCGATTTCTACAAACTTATAAAATATTTTGAAACTGTGTCACCTTACGTAACCGCGAATTCCCAACAAAGAAATTGTAACACTTTGAAAATTATTTTGGTCAAATTCGTACTAATGTTTTACCTAATAAAGTTTTCAAATAAAGTCTTATCCATCTTTCTGAGGATGAAAACCCTGATTTTTGAAAACAAAACTTGAAGTTCAGTTACCCCGCCATTTTTACCACCTTTCATATATCGAAATGAAATTTTGTGTCACCAGGATATAAACCTTACATTAGGATTGAGACCGTGAGAATTTAAGAGAGACCCACTAGCAAGATGGTGAGACATCGCGTAGTTGAGACTTAAAACATTTCAGTACCATCACCTTTTCACCGACATTATTCCGACCTATAACTTGAACCTAATCGCGAGGACGCGATTTCCTTTTAGGGGTATGTGCTGTAACATCCAGCAAAATTTCCTAAATCTATTTTAAGAGCCAAAACATTTATCTTTGATCTTCCTTAATTTTTGAACTTCTTGAACTTGTTCGGGTTTGAAAAACCGTGAAACATCTTATTTGATGTGAACGCTATTCCTTTATCGAGCCGACACAACATAGAAAAACTCGAATCGTATTGCACTTGCCAAATTATTTGAATTATATTGAGTTTGAGAAAAACTTTGAAGTTTATACTTGATTTTATTGGAAAAATGATTTCGTGAACAATGGCGCAAGTTTTATAATTTTTCGAGGCTGTTTATTACGTCAAATGGGTCTTGAACCTCGATTTTATAAAAGATTGCCTAAATTACAATTACGGTCCCTGTGGTTATATTTTCACTCGCGCCCCTTTACTTTTATAAAATTTCATTTGGTTTTAAAACCTTTCTTTCTTTTTATAAAAAGAGTAACACAACTAGGGTTATCCATTCCCCTCTCATTTCTGCTAACACCCTTTCTCTCACTAAACTTACCTCATCTCCCTCTCTCTAGGGTTAGCAGCCGTCGCTGTTACCATCAACCTCCACCCACCTTCGTATGCCATCTCCCACCACCAAACCAACATAAACCCACTATCAAAACACCACTCCGATCACGATCTAGTGGTGCACGCGTGATGCGCGTGATGTGTTGCTGCGGTTTAGCAGTGTTAATGCCTATTCAAGTTTTACATTTATATTTAGCCGACTTATCAATAACACACACACTTAACGAGCAGTGTACCCGGTCAGTTTGTATATAATGGTAAGCAGAGTGTCGATCACTAAGAGTGGAACGTATTATCTAGTTATCCTAATCAGTATTTTAATATCTAAGTTAGCTTGACAGTCTAATCTAACGAAAGGGGTTCAGCCTGAGAGACTGGCACAGTTTGGTTATTTAATTAAACAATAAAAACTAATGAGAACAAATCAGCGAATAGCATACACGTACACAGATAGATAATAGAGACAATAAGAAGACCTGTCCTGATAATTAAGCAGCTTGTCACTTGTTTTATTGCTAGTTTTATATGAAGTGTATGTAATTAAGCCCGTACTCGTTGGTTTCATTTTATCGGCGAGTAAACCCTTAATGATTACTTATGAATATCCTACTTATCCAAAGACATCGGATTAAATAGGCGAGGAAGGGGTATGGCAGCCCAAGCAGTGCTTAGCTAGACACAGAGGTAATCAATGCACCAATATAAGTTCACCAAAGAGATCAAACATATAAACTTTAATTGATGGGAAAGCAATTTTAAGGCGGGCATTTGATTTTGCGTACTCACAAACTACTGGCCATTAATCCTGATGAATTAAAGCTTACTATTACAATAAAACAAAACTACTTAATGAATTGAATACATGCAGGACCTTCTTACAGCTCTAAGATCTTCGTTTGGGGTGTGTCTTGTGTTGCTTGTTCGTCTGAATTCGCCTCCTTAGGGTTATGGTGCACACAAAATTCGTCTAGGTCTTGGGGTATTTATAGTTTCTGTCTGAGGGTTCGATGCGGCGCATGTAATGAGCAGATGCGGCGCATTGACTTAACTTCGCGTGGGGTCCAAGCTTATTATATTCTGGAATATTCGTACACCGCCTTTAGATGCGGCGTAACTTGAATCTTTATGCGGCGCATGTCCTTCAGTTGTCTTGGATTGTTTCTGGTGAAGTCTTAATAGTGATACGCCATATGTCAATTGTGTGTTGCGGCGTATCTGGAGTAGAACGAGCTTGATCTTCTTCTTTGACCAAAGTTTCATATGCGGCGCATGGTAGAATTCCATGCGGCGCATTCTTCAAAGTCAGGCAATGGTCTTCGAATTCATCTAAGTATGCTATTGCGGCGTATCTGTTGAGTTGGATACGGTGCATCTTCTGGGTTTCAGTAGACTTTTGACATCTTGCTCATTTTGCGCCGTAATTAGTCCAAAATCGCCAAGTTTCACCTTTTACCTGTTTTTACCTGAGAATCACTAAAGTAAACATTAAAGAACCGATTCTCATACATAATAAAGTAAAACAAGTTAATTAAATAGGATAAATGATGATAATAAAATGTACTTATTTGAGTTCATCAAATATCCCCCACTTGAACTTTACTTGTCCCCAAGTAAACCTTAGATTTAATCTTATGAAAATGTATCCTAAAAGGTATTAGGATTTTTTTTAATAGTTAAGCATGTATTCGTTTTATCATAATCACAGAACCAACCACTTAACGAAGTAGAAACAAAATAATTTTTCGATAAAAAACAATTCTAAATCGTTTAGTTGCTAGTTGTGACGAATATTCTATCATAAGCTTGACAAGTATACGCATCTCCCCCACTAAAGCCAAGGAGTAACAAGTCTAAAGCGGTAAAATGGGTTAGTTGGTTAAGGGTTGATCATCCTTTTTAATCTCTATCGATCTCATATTCCAGAAAAGGCGACAAAATCACGAATACATGATCGAATCCACGACCACGATACTCGCAATTGCTCAATTCCTTAATTCGAATAGGCTAAAGATAGGACCAAGTAATCTTCACTTATAATATTATATCAAAAAGGGTGACAAAATCATAAATACATAGCCGAATCCACGACTATGATACTTAAGATTGCTCAAATCCCTAATCTCAATAAATCAAAGGTTCGGATGAAGAATGATATAGGGTATGGATAATATTTGGGATATAAATTGGTGTAAAATAAAAATGAACAAAACAAATAGATTAAATTCCTAAGTGTGGTTAATTACTTTCCCAACCATCCCATGAATAAGACTCATATCATTGAATAACTCACGCTTTTGACTCATGTAACTCACGCTTAAGGTAGACACGAATTATACTCAATAAAATCTTAAACAAAGAATAACCTTAGTTAGCGTTCCCGTAACGGCCAACTCCCATTCAATCATAAATATAATATACAACAACAAATAGTGGTGATATCTCCCACTTTACAAAACTTACATAAGTTGGTGTAAACAAACTTCCAACTTTTTCTTCTTTCTTTCTCTTTTCTATTTTTTTTTGATTTTTTTTGACTGTGTAAAATTTCACAACTTTTTCTATCACGATTTTTCCGGATAATTTTTCCATACTTTTCATAACTTTCAGAAATAACTGTAATAGTGAAAGTAGTAAACACACGAAAAATAAACTAAAAATATACAATATGTACTTTCACTCCAATTGCATTGTGCAATTTCCCGACCTAACCAAAGATAATGAATTACGCACGCGAACACAGGTAATGTAAGGAAACACACTTTGCCTAAAGTAACTAACCACGGAATTCAATCTACAGGGTAGGCTAAGGTGTAAGGGTGTAACGAAACATTTTAACAAAGGTGTAAGAAACGAAAGGAATGGCTCTGAGGGTTTTTCTAGGGGTATCTTACTCTAAAAATGAGAGTAACAAAAGGGTTTATACGGGGGTTAACTAACCAGTGTAGTTAGTTAATATCACATAATATATAAAGGCTTTTTGGGTGTAATCCTAGAATTTTACCAAGTTAGACAAGTCACTCCAATTATATCGATAATACTCATTATTAGGGGTGAGCATGGTGCGGGTTGGTGCGGGTTTTGGTAAAAACCGAACCGCACCCGCAATTGCGGTTTTTAAAAAGTGAGAATCCGCAACCGCGCGGTTTTGCGGTTTTGCGGGTTCGCGGTTTTTGCGGTTTTGCGGGTTGGTTTTGCGGTTTTTGCGGTTTTTAAAGTAATTTTTTCTCAAATTATATTTTTCGTAGATAATTATTATAGAATAAATATACCATAAGGTTACATGATTGATTGAAACATATATACAAAATGTTGTGCATTTAGTATGAAATCATAAATCTATACAATAGTAAAATTTAAATGGGGCGAAGAATTTTAAAAACTTGATAGTAAATTGATAGAAAAATAAAATTATATGACCTAAAAACTCAAAAATAATTAACTTATAAAATTCGTTTAAGACAACTAATTATGAAAGTATAAAACAAAAGTATCTTATCATACAAAAATTATGAAATTTAGTTGGTTTATTTAGAAAAAATATATAATATATTTGAATATGACTTTGCGGTGCGGTGCGGTTATTGCGGTGCGGTTTTTCGGTGAAAACCGAAACCGCACCGCAAATTGCGGTTTTTTTATTTTCAGGAACCGCACCACGGTTTTTGTTGCGGTTTCGGTTTTTGCGGTGTGGGTTTTGCGGTTTTTTTGCGGGTTGCGGTTTGCGGTGCGGTTCCTGCTCACCCCTACTCATTATGGTGGTCTCGAATAGTATACAAGCCAAGTTCTAAAGTCTACAAGTTACCAGCACACTAAAGTTTTTGATTTTAGGCAAAAATAATGTTATGTGTGCGGCTATGTAATTTAGACTTAAACAAAAACATGCTAAAAAAATTTTAAATTTTGATATATTAAGTGCATTTTAAGCATATTTTGAAAAAGTTTGGACAAGTAAGTGTTCTAATTCTCCATCCCCCCACTTAAGTTAAACAACGTCCTCGTTGTTTGTTTTAAAGGTTTAAAAACTGGAAAATAAAAGAATTAGAACAGAAAAACTTCCCTGATATTTGCTCGGAATGATCCTCCATTATGCGTTTACGAGCAAAGATCAACTTTCTTGTGGATTTAGAACGTTTAAGCTTCATGAATGATGTTTCCACAAAAAGTTCAGGAATCTATAATACCACCTAGACTTTAACACACCTGAGTTAAGAAGGTTCAAACTTGCATAATACATTAGTAGTTAGTGAAAAATAAAACCTAAAAATTAAAATTGTAAATCATCAGGTCAGTCGATACGCCGCATCTTATGGAAGAAGATGCGCCGTATCGAGCCTGGAATTAATACGAATCAGAATAAAAGATGCGTCGTTGTCACACCTCGCCAAGGCGGAAACGCGAGTGTGTAACTTTATGGATATCATCACAACACCTGGTGTCTAAATAGAGAAATACTACATGCACATAAGATAGAGCAAAGGACAAACACAAAGTGTTGTAACAATACCCTAAAAGAAAAGTAACCAAATCAAACCTCCAAAGGTATCTTCAACAAAGTCAAACATATTCATAATCCAAACATATAAATAATTCATCACGATGCAACTAAAGTCTCTTCTAGTCGCTTCCATCTATCTTATCCTTAGAATGCTCACCTGAAAATGATGCTTAAAACGTCAACATAATGTTGGTGAGATTCATAGGTTTATGACACACAATATCACACAAGGCAGCCAGTTCACAGTGATTATAAAATATAGCTGGAAGAATAAATATAGTTATCATATAAGCTAACATGTACTTCACACAAGATAAGGGTAACCAATGGGACGGAACGTGTCCACCGATCCAAATTCACAACATCCGGGCCGGAACGTGACTCCCGCTCCAATATAGACATCAATTAGGTCGCATACGCGAGCAACAGGACAAAGCATCGTCCCAATTGAGTCTCTGATATGCATGCCTGATAATTCCCGATAATACACGATAATCACAACATATAACCATCACATCATAATAACCATCACATCATAATAACCATCACATATAGCATACATACGATAACATTATATGTCCAAGCTTTTAGACCACACATAATCACAGTAACTCAAATCATTTAAGACAAGCATCATTCCCATCCCAAGTTTAAAACAAAGTAAAAAGTATGGGACTATGAACTCACCTCAACTTCGCAGCTTCCAACAAATAACAATCATAAATCTATACAATACAAATAAGTTCACGTTACACATGGTCAAGCTATAAGAAATAACCCATGCAATACTCATATGATGGATGTCTAAGGGTAATATGACCCACCATGGGTCTCCTAGACTCCATACTAAACACCAACAACCAATAATACTCACTAAATCCCTTGCACTTATAATTTCAGAAAACGCAGAATTTTAGGGTACATTCACCCACATAAAATAATAACCATACAAGCTTAAAAACTCACACCAAAAATTCCCCATGGTCTCTCATATGCATACAAGCTTCCCAGAAGCCCATGGTCTAATTACACACACAAATACCCATAAGAAAATCAAACTTGTCAACTATCCAGATTCGAACCTGAACGCACACCAAAGAGTTTTGATTTTATAAAAATACTTCTACAACTTTTTGTCGCGAATCCTTTTCGTGGAAGTCTAAGATAACCTAAAACGCAACTTTCCCAGAAGGGCTAACCTTAATAACACTTTTTCACCCAAAAATCACTATCAAACTTTTACCCAAATTCTGTCCCGGTTTAACAGCTTTAACACCTTATCTTGTAAAAATCAAAAGACTAACTTCCCGACCACGAAATCAGTCGTGGTCAGACTTTTTGGAAAGCCCTTTCTCTGAACTATAATTTAGAGTCAAAATTTGTGATCTAACTCAATACCATCTATTAACCAACCTCGTATCTTTACAGCCCTAACATTCTGTCCAAACTCTAACTTGCAAACTAACGTGTTTTACGCTCAATTCGCTTAACCAATCCTCATACCATTATCAATTAATGATCCTAACATGTTTTACATCATAAAATTACAGAAGTTTATAAACCCTAACTCTATCATAATTTATATTACACGAATTATAATAATAAAACATTAATTGAATAAAATCTAGTATCAAAAGTATACCTTACGCTTGATTTTTGGCTTCAAAATCAAAACCCTATTTTTTTTCTTTTTCTCCTCTCTTGGGAATCGACCAATATGCAGGAAAAATAAGTTTGAGAGTTTTTATTTTGTATTAATATTATTAGTGGATAATTACCTTAAGTTAGATTTGTAATTGGGCTCAAATTCGTCTTCCCTTTTCCTTGTTTTAACCCATTCGGCCGAACACCTCTATTATATATATATATTTTTTATTTGTTTTTATTAAATTTATTTATTACACTCAAAACCTCATACTTTTCATATTTTATGTATTCCCATAACGAAACTTAACGTCTTTCGCGATAAACCTTAATTTTACGACAATCCGGAAAATAATCATTTTCAAAACAAAGTTTCCAAGAATAGAATTTCACACTCTTTATAAATATAACTCATAAAAACAATCTCCTCATAACTTATTAACGCTCAAATACTTGAACGAAGACTTGTTACGCAAAACCACAAAACACCAAAACTACACAAGTCACTTCTACTCCACAAAGGCGATCAAAATGAACTTACCCTAAATCAATACTCCTCAAAACCTAACAACAACATTACACGCAAAGGGATTTAGTGCCACATTCATACTTATCATACTTATATTATACTTATCTCACACATATACCCCACATAAACACTTAATTCACACCAAACAAAGTCAAATTGATCGAGACTATTAGTCAGGCTAATCTGCTAAAATCACGGTTGTCACATCATCCCCCACTTAGGGAAATCGCGTCCCGAGATTTAACAACTCGTCCCATCAATAACCTCAAGAAAATTTATGGATATATAAGCGGGATAATACCACACCATAAAACCATAAATCGTTAACCATTCTTATGACGATGTGGGATTCTACCATGATATAAAAATCACAGAGAAAGAACCACCAAATATGAACCAACTAAATACCCGAATTCACACGATCGAAAACATCCTGATACTCCAACGATACACGAAAAATAGATACACTACCCCGATCAATGATCCAAACAACTTCTCACATGTAGATACGATATCCCCGCATCTAACTTCAACGATCTACATCCAACTACAACCGATCTACTCACCAACCACATCAGCAAAACAAATTCGGATGCTTAAATCTCATCTGATCCTCACGTTCCCAAGTAAACTCAGGACCACGCTTCAAATCCCATCGTACTTTCACCAATGCTAACTTACCACGCTTCCACTCTTAACATCTCAATCCATAATCTCAACAAGTTCCACATCAAACTGAAAGGTTTTGTCAACCTTAACCTCATCTAATGGCACATGAAAACTAGCATCCGCCAAACACTTCTTCAGATTAGATACGTGAAATGTATCTTGTACACCACTTTATTCCTCACGTAACTTCAACCGATATACCACAAGTCAAATCCTTTCCAAATTCTCAAACGGTCCTACATAACTCAGTGCTAACTTGCCTTTCTTACCGAAACGCACAATAACTTTCCAAGGAGACACTTTCAACATCACCAAAATCACCAACATTAAACTCCAAAGGCTTACGTCGATTATATGCATAACTCTTTTGACGATCTCTCGCTGCCTTAAGTCTTTCTTAAATCTGCAAACCTTATCCGTAGTTTCTCGTTCCAGTTCAGGATCAATTAGTTGGCTTGCTCCAACCTATGCCCATAGAACAGGTGATATACATTTCCTTCCATACAACACTTCAAACGGCACATTCTTAATACTATACTGATAATTATTGTTATAGGAGAGCTCAGCTAAGGGTAAATGCATACCCCAGCTTCCTCCAAAATCCAACACACCCATGCTTTCAGCATACTACCCAACGCCTGGTTGTACGGTCACTTAGTCCATTCACTTAAGAATTATAAGTCGTACTCATCTTCATACGCTATCCCAAAGCTCTATAAAACATTTACCACAATCACGAAGTAAGTACTTCATCTAGATATAAGCTGATTGACGCGACACTCCATGTTTCTCTACCAACTTATCAAATGTAACGTCCTGCTAACTTTTCTTCATCAAAATCACCAAATATTTCTGGCTGTTGCATCACTCTAATAGTTGTTGATATCAACCTTCACCTTCAAGCTTATCAAATACTTGCTAAGGTATTTGTATTCCTCTTCATACTTGCTCCTCAATACATTTCTTGCTAAAGTAATAATACGTCTTATCCATTCTAGGATGTATCAAATACCTTGCACGATTGATGTCCTCATGCTTCCTTCCAATGGAACCAATAACTGGCCCGCAAAGTACAATCCTCCATATTCATTCTAGGGAATATAGTCCACCATCCTCCTTTCTCTCCATTTCTTGATCTAACCCACGCAGCATCTCAGCCATAACGTTCTCACCCTTGATAGCTTCCTCTTGCGCTGCCCATATCTTACTCTTAATTCCTAACTACAACGTCATGCTCATAGCTCGCACACGTTTACGCTTAATCCTTTCCTTCCTACTCACGCATCAGCCACCACATTCGCCCATTTTTTTCCCATAATGATAGCGAATCTCGCAATCATAGTCACTAAACAGTTCAATCCATCTTCCTTGGCGCATATTCAGCTCCTTCTGAGTAAAAATATGCTGAAGACTCTTATGATCAGTGTAAACAATACTCTCCGTGCCATACAAATAATGTCTCCAATTCCTGAGAGCGAATACCACCGCACCAAGCTCTAGATAATGAGTGGTATAATTCTTCTCATGAATCTTGAGTTGTCGTGATGCATAGGCTATCACTTTCCCTTTTTGCATTAACACACACCCAAAACCTTGATTCGACTCATCACAATATACCACAAAATCATCTGGCCCGTCAGGTAACGTCAGGATAGGTGCATTACACAAACTATCCTTTAATTACTGAAAAGCCATCTCTTGCTCATCTCGCCAAACATACTTCTTATTCTTCTGAGTCAACATAGTGAGGGGCTTAGCAATTTTCAAAAAAAATCGCTATAAACCTTCTGTACTACCCTGTTAATCCTAAGAAAGAGTGCATCTCATACGGCGTCGTAAGAGCCTTCCAATTCTTGACCGCTTCAATCTTACTAGGATCCACATGTACACCTTCACTATCACCACATGTCTAAGAAAATGTACCTCCTGTAACCAAAACTCACATTTCAAGAACTTGGCGTACAACTTCTCATTCTTCAACAAACCAAGTATCAACTTCAAATGTTCTTCATGCTCTTCCTTCGTCTTAGAATAGATCAAGATATCGTCGATGAACACAATCACGAACTTACCCAAATAAGGCTTACACACGCGATTCATCAAATCCATAAATACCGCGGGTGCATTTGTCAACCCAAATGGTGTAACCGTGAACTCAAAATGCCCATAACGAGTCCTAAAAGTTGTCTTCGGAATATCCTCCTCATACACTCTTAACTGATGATAACCAGAACGCAGATCTATCTTCGAGAAAATCGAGAACCTTGCAACTGGTCAAAGAGATCATCAATTCTAGGAAGAGGATACCGATTCTTAACCGTTAACTTGTTCAACTGTCGATAGTCAATACACATCCTGAACGAACCATCCTTCTTATTAACCAACAACACAGGTCCTCCCCACAGGGAATGACTAGGTAGAATAATCCCCTAGTACTCGTAATACATCGCCATTCTCTAAAGGGATACGAACCACCTTTGCATGGCATATTACTTCAGCCTTATGCCTAGCTAACCAATTCATCCCTATCACCAGATCAAAACTTCCATGTCCAAAAAGGTATCAAATCAACCATAAAAGAAATACCCTCTAACACTATAGTACACCCACGAATAAGTTTATCAACCTCTACTCCTCTACCGCAAGCTATTTCAATCACAATAATCACCAAGCGAACTCATACCAGTGAACACTCTCGCAATTACATTGCAAACCAGTGAAGAACGTAAAGACTCATTCGTACAACGGTCGAATTAAGATCATAGAAAAACATTATCCAAACACAAAAACCCAATTCGACTTAAACCCTAGATTTCGAAAACAATTCCAACGTGAAAACTGTTGTGATTAGGAAATAGGGATATGATTATATGACTTTTAAGCACAAAAGCCCTATGATTTCTAACCCTAAAACACAATTATACGTGAAACTTGTGATTTTCGAAAACCCTAGTTCTAACAATTCAAATTGCACGAAATCTATCCATCTAAAATCTAATTGTTTAAAAACCATATCTTAGAATAAGCTAAAAAACGTGAATACACTTACGGTTTTGAGATC
>LBNU01022657.1:150657-166347 GCA_014162995.1 Artemisia annua
ATCAAAACTTCCATGTCCAAAAAGGTATCAAATCAACCATAAAAGAAATACCCTCTAACACTATAGTACACCCACGAATAAGTTTATCAACCTCTACTCCTCTACCGCAAGCTATTTCAATCACAATAATCACCAAGCGAACTCATACCAGTGAACACTCTCGCAATTACATTGCAAACCAGTGAAGAACGTAAAGACTCATTCGTACAACGGTCGAATTAAGATCATAGAAAAACATCGATACTATCAGATCGCACAACATGTCACGAAAACCAATTGGTGTGTAAAGGAGGGATTAAATATCCGCACCAACTTATCACGAACCAATAGTACTTGAAGAATAATACAATATTCGTTCGCGGAATGAATGTAAGGAATAACCAAAGAAACGCACCAATATCCAATAGAAACAAATCCGAATGATTAACATCAATCACGACACCGAATAGGAAGGATATGGCATTTGTACCATCATGGTACGAATAGGGATGCCATCTAGAGAATTAGGTATACAAACAAAGAGTCTAGCAAACGAATCAACTTAAATATCACCACATTGGTACCAACCGATAATTGAGGTATCAGCATATGATAGTTAGGATGGAATCATACCACCTACACCTCAACATATAACTACTGCCCAAACGGTTAAGATAATACTTCTCTAACCATACAGCCATCAGCAACATGATATCACATAACATCTACCACAACATATAACAACAAACATCAATCAATGTAATCATGGTTACAAGTCCGCGTGTGTGATACCCTTATAATTACATTCGCGACCATAGTTATAAAGCCTATTCCACACGCATACTTACTTCCAAAACCACATATCTTAATGATAACGCACATATATACCACATAGCACCTAATAAACATCACAATCCATGCTATCATACTTGCAAGTCCACTTGTGTTGTGACGCATATATAATTATGTTGGCCACCATAATTATCTATGCCCCTTTTCACAAGTGTACTCCCTCCTATGACAACACTTCATGCAAACAATCATCTCTCATGGAATAATTCTAACAATCATGTACACCCTATAATCTAAATCACTCGGATAAGATCGATACAATACTCAAGAGTAATCGTGCTCCAACATGGCTCCAGACGAAAAAAGACAATATAAGAATTTCAAAACATGACGCAAAACATAAGACGTCGCACAAAGGCTCAGGCTTTACCCTAGCACTTGCCCCTATCAATCAGTTGGGATTAAACGTACTAGTCGCCGTAGACTCTAGATCCGAGTCCACCTCATAATCTTCCTCATACTATTCCTCATACTCTTCCTCTTCACATATCCATCCATTCTTGTTTCCCTCAATCTGTGGTAGTGGATGACTAGCAAAGCCATCACTGAGGTTTTCCTCTTCCTCCTCCACACGATCTACAAACGCATGCACATCTCGGGGTCTAGCCCAAACCACTCCCCTATCTTCTAGGAATTGGGGACACTTTCCAGGGTACTTAGTGGTGAAGCCTTCCTTATCGGCCACCTTTGTCTCGTACCTTTCTATCTCCTTTCCATCCACATTCTCTAAGGTTAACTTCTCTTCAATCGCACACGGAAGCATGCTAGCAGGAACTAGGATCCTTCTGTTGACCCGCTTCATCCTACCAACTCTCTTGCAACCCGTAGCGACAACGGTAGTCCAACGAAACTTGCTACGTGCAGGAGATGCCATAATAAAACAATGACATATACAAAACTAAATATCGAAAAACATCAGACGTCCAAAAAACTCAAATAAACATCTCATATATTAGGAAAATAGACATGTAAGATACTATACATACACATAGGTCCTAAATACAACTATGTGAGGGACTCCTAGGTTATAGTCTAGGTTAAACCACCTAATTCTCTATAGCCAAGGCTCTGATACCNGGAGATGCCATAATAAAACAATGACATATACAAAACTAAATATCGAAAAACATCAGACGTCCAAAAAACTCAAATAAACATCTCATA
Source organism: Artemisia annua (assembly GCA_014162995.1). Classification (NCBI taxonomy): domain Eukaryota; kingdom Viridiplantae; phylum Streptophyta; class Magnoliopsida; order Asterales; family Asteraceae; genus Artemisia; species Artemisia annua. The sequence goes on from LBNU01022657.1 coordinate 152,653, forward strand.
TATTAGGAAAATAGACATGTAAGATACTATACATACACATAGGTCCTAAATACAACTATGTGAGGGACTCCTAGGTTATAGTCTAGGTTAAACCACCTAATTCTCTATAGCCAAGGCTCTGATACCAATCTGTCACACCTCGCCAAGGCGGAAACGCGAGTGTGTAACTTCATGGATATCATCACAACACCTGGTGTCTAAATAGAGAAATACTACATGCACATAAGATAGAGCAAAGGGCAAACACAAAGTGTTGGAACAATACCCCAAAAGAAAAGTAACCAAATCAAACCTCCAAAGGTATCTTCAACAAAGTCAAACATATTCATAATCCAAACATATAAATAATTCATCACGATGCAACTAAAGTCTCTTCTAGTCGCTTCCATCTATCTTATCCTTAGAATGCTCACCTGAAAATGATGCTTATAACGTCAACATAATGTTGGTGAGATTCATAGGTTTAGGACACACAATATCACACAAGGCAACCAGTTCACTGTGATTATAAAATATAGCTGGACGAATATATATAGTTATCATATAAGCTAACATGTACTTCACACAAGATAAGGGCAACCAATGGGACGGAACGTGTCCACCAATCCAAATTCACAACATCCGGGCCGGAACGTGACCCCCGCTCCAATATAGACATCAATTAGGTCACATACGCGAGCAACAGGACAAAGCATCCTACCAATTGAGTCTCTGATATGCATGCCTGATAATTCCTGATAATACACGATAATCACAACATATAACCATCAAATCATAATAACCATCACATATAGCATACATACGATAACATTATAAGTCCAAGCTTTTAGACCACACATAATCACAGTAACTCAAATCATTTAAGACAAGCATCATTCCCATCCCAAGTTTAAAATAAAGTAAAATGTATGGGACTATAAACTCACCTCAACTTCACAGCTTCCAACAAATAACAATCACAAATCTATACAACACAAATAAGTTCACGTTACACATGGTCAAGCTATAAGCTATAACCCATGCAATACTCATATGATGGATGTCTAAGGGTAATATGACCCACCATGGGTCTCCTAGACTCCATACTAAACACCAACAACCAATAATACTCACTAAATCCCTTGCACTTATAATTTCAGAAAACGCAGAATTTTAGGGTACATTCACCCACATAAAATAATAACCATACAAGCTTAAAAACTCACACCAAAAATTCCCCATGGTATCTCATAAGCATAAAAGCTAATCCCATAAGCCCATGGTCTAATTACACACACAAATACCCATAAGAAAATCAAACTTGTCAACTATCCAGATTCGGACCTGAACGCACATCAAAAAGTTTTGATTTTATAAAAATACTTCTACAACTTTTTATCGCGAATCCTTTTCGTGGAAGTCTAAGATAACCTAAAACTCAACTTTCCCAGAAGGGCTAACCTTAATAACACTTATTCACCCACAAATCACTATCACATTTTTACCCAAATTCTGTCCCGGTTTAACAGCTTTAACACCTTATTTTGTAAAAATCAAAAGACTAACTTCCCTACCTCGAAATCAGTCGTGGTCGGACTTTTTGGAAAGCTCTTTCTCTGAAATATAATTTAGAGTCAAAATTCGTGATCTAACGCAATACCATCTATTAACTAACCTCGTATCTTTACAGCCCTAACATTCTGTCCAAACTCTAATTTGCAAACTAACGTGTTTTACGCTCAATTCGCTTAACCAATCCTCATACCATTATCAATTAATGATCCTAACATGTTTTACATCATAAAATTACAGAAGGTTATAAACCCTAACTCCATCATAATTTATATTACACGAATTATAACAATAAAACATTAATTGAATGAAATCTAGTATCAAAAGTATACCTTATGCTTGATTTTTGGCTTCAAAAGCAAAACCCTAATTTTTTTTCTTTTTCTCCTCTCTTGGGAATCGACCAATATGCTGGAAAAATAAGATTGGGAGTTTTTATTTTGTATTTATATTATTAGTGGATAATTACCTTATGTTAGAATTGTAATTGGGCTCAAATTTGTCTTCCCTTTTCCTTGTTTTAACCCATTCGGCCGAACACCCCTATTATATATATATATACCTAGGTATAGTATACTTGGTATATATAATATAATATGAGAGCATAATATAGCGTACTTATATAGTACGTATATAGTAACGTAGCTATATATAATAGTATATATATATATATGATACACTATATACGTATATAGTATATATATAGGTAGGTAGTAGTTAGTACGTGAGTACTATAGGTGTATATGAGTTTATTTATTTATTAAATTTATTTATTACACTTGGCCTGTAACCATGCCATTAAACAAAATAACTAATACGAGGTAGAAATAGCAACAATTGAATGAATTTATAGACCCATGATCTTGAATGATTAATAAATAACAACACCGACCCATGATCATGAATAAACCAATCAGAAGGAACAAATAGAAACTAACCATGTAGTACAAGGTTATTATGGATCATGTGCAAGATAACAACCAGCTAACCTTGAATATCCTCATGCATAGGTCCATGCACCAACCTTTTATCCATAGAATTACAAATATAAATACCAAGCAGTACTATCAAACATAAAGAGCAGCAGTAACTCGTCTTGAACAGCAGTACGTGCATAAACACTCTTGCACACGCTTATCAAAGAATCCAAACTAATCGAGTTTCCATCAGAATGAGCAATCAACAAACCACGCAGCCTCTTTAATAAAATTGACATAGCAGCACTGAATTTACTAAACAAAACGAGCAGTAGTATGTGTGATCAGCAGTACAAACTGTTAGGAATACGTTTTTTTATATAGAAGACTCGGTCACCCCAAGTATTTTTTAGCATTATGTAGCTCGTAGTATTTATCTTATTAGTTAGTAATTAGTATAGTTTAAGTACTGAAAAGGGAGGGCTTCACCTGGTTTGAGTCTGTGTGGCGGTGGGTTCAAACCCCTAAATAAGAAGATTTTACCCAAAAAAAAAAGTAACACCGTGGAGGACGGACGGGTCTTTACCCACTGTACACCCGATCCACAGCTCGTAGGAGAGCGTTTATTGTAACTATATAAAGCCTTTCCCACACATGGGAAGGGTTGGAGCTTCTAATCATATGACTATTTTTCTCTTCACTTTCTCTCTCTAGAATTCCCAACTCTCTCTTTCTCTCTCTAACCTTTCTTCTTTTTCTTTCTTTCTTTCTTCTTCTTAATTCGTTCCATAATCATAAAACCATACATGTTATTAATATGAGTGTTCTACAATTGGTATCAAGAGCCTAGATTTCATCTTAGGGCCTTGGATTCACGGATTTTTGGTTGGTTTTGTGGTTGTACTTGGTTAGAATAGGTTTCTTAATAAAATACCTTGGTTTGATCTTTGTAGTGTTAAAGGATGTGTTTAGGTTGTACTTTTATGCTTAGGAGGGTTGTAGTTACATAGTGTTTGAGTTGGAATAGTCATATCAGTCGTTGGTTTGGTGTGGTGAATGATTTTGTGAAAGTTTCTAGGTGGCGACTAAGTATTCTATTTGTTTTCTTGGTGGCGATTAAGTACAGGCAGTCAGTGATTAAATTGCAGTGATTAAGTACGGTTGGACAGCGACTAGTTTGGACTGTAGTGTGATTTTGGCGATTAACTAAAACCAGCGATTAGCTTTTTAGCGATTAACTGGTTTTGGCGATTACCTTTTGTGGCGATTACCTTTTTGTGGCGATTACCTTTTGCTAGCGATTAACTTTCTGCGATTAAGTTTCAGCGATTAAGTTTCAGTGATTAACTTTCAGTGATTAACTTTCAGCGATTAAGTTAACCTCCAAAGCTGCAGTTTGACCAAAGTTGACTTTTTTCGTCAAAACTTCAGACGACCATATCTTTTGAACCGTAACTCCGTTTTCAGCGAAATACCTGTCAAAACGACCATGAGATCGAGGAGAATGACACGCTGAATGGATTTATCGATTCAGGCGAAGTTTCGAGGCCTAAAATCGCTCCGGAGTGAAGTTATTGAGGTTTTAAGTTTTCAGACCATAATTTTACCAGAGCAACTTGCATCAACCAAACCAGATCATACTGCTTGTTGATAACTCACTGCTAGCTGATCAGGTTGTTGTGAGGTGACAATACGCTGCGAGTTGAATAGTTCTGTGATTTGAGAATTGTTGCAATTTGAGTTGTTGCAACTTGACCAATTACAATCTGACTTTGCGAGTTGATTCTTGCAATTTGACTAATTGTGATTTGACTTGGTGTGATTTGACTCGTTGTGACTTGACTTAGAATACTTACTGTACCTTGCAAAGTTTATCATCTCACACTAAATCACTAAAGTTCTTAGCACCAGTTCACGGTTTCTTCTCGGTTTAAATCATAGAAGTGTGAAAACCCGTGCACGATCATAATCATGTCTACTAAGTCAGATTCTGTCATCTCTGAGATACTTAAACTGTACGACGTGATCGATGATCAGAAGGTTTCCAACCCTGTACAACATGTAAACGTGTTTGAGTCTAATAACACTAAATTGGAATCATCGTACACGAATTCTCAAGTGAAAGAGTTTCATCAGCCACCTAAATTGCTCGACAATACAAAGGAAAGTTGCATTGAATGTTTTTAATTAATTCACTCACATCTCAAGGTTCTCTTTTCACAACCTGAATATTTGGGAGGATACAAACGTGCATTCGAAACACTCTTTGGTCAAGATGTTGAGACCTTTACAGTCAAAATGATTATGAACTTAGATCAACTTCAACAACAACTTGACAAAGGTGAATTTTCTGAAGGTAGATCTATGGCTGCATTCTGTGTGATCAACACCCAGCTCCAAGTGTACATTAATTCGCGATTCACTGAGGAGTATGATCATGAGAGTCAAATGACGAAGAAGTGCTTTGCTACTTACACGGGAATCGAAGTTGACGTGTTCAGAGTCACACTACTCCAACTCATGGGTAACGTTAAGGAGTACATTGAGGAAAGAGCACAGCACACACGTCAGAATGAAGACAAGGTGAAGGCATGTCGGATGCAATCAAGTGATGGTATTGTGGATTCGGGTAGAGCATCAGATGTTGGGTCAGTTGTCACTGAAGGCAGAGGATCAGTGACTAATAAGATTGACACTACCAATNAACTCATGGGTAACGTTAAGGAGTACATTGAGGAAAGAGCACAGCACACACGTCAGAATGAAGACAAGGTGAAGGCATGTCGGATGCAATCAAGTGATGGTATTGTGGATTCGGGTAGAGCATCAGATGTTGGGTCAGTTGTCACTGAAGGCAGAGGATCAGTGACTAATAAGATTGACACTACCAATTGTTCATTAACTCTTGGTGCACATGAAATGGATGCATATATCTGAACGGTTAAAGATCGGTTGTCACGTGCTGAGGTACTCAAACTGTATAAAAGGATTGATGAACCGAAGATACTCAAAAAATTACATCAAACTAATGTTGTTGAGTCAGATGATGTTGAATTGGAAAACAACGATGCTTTCCCAATTGAACAACATGTGAAGCACAACAAAGAAACTGATGTACCTAGTGGAGCATCTTCTGTTGTAAATGATGATAATGTGTTGCATGAACAAAAGATTCCTAACGAAGTACAACAAACAAACGTTGTTGAGTCAGATACTGCTAATATGGGAAATAGCAATGTTACCCCATATGAACAATATGTGAAACACAACGAAGTGTCTGTTGTACCTAGTAGTGCATCTTCTGTTGTAAATAATGCTTGTGTGTTGCTTGAGAACACTGCTTACATCCCTGATGACACTCTGACCACTAGACTTAATATCCTTGAGGAACAAGTGACTATATATGAACAACGTTCAAAATTTGAGCTAACCGAACGTGAACAGAAAATGGATTGGCAAATGCGTGCATACATAACAGAACGTAATTTAAGGGAAGGAACATTGAAAAAAGAGTTATATTCTTTACAAAATCAACTTGATCAAACTGTTAAACAAAAACAGGAGATACAGAAAAGTGTAATTACACTAAAACTTGATATTCAGGAAGAAAAAACAAAACTCTTAAATGATTTCTCCAGACTTAAAATGTTGAAGAATAAGCTCGAAAACAAGTTGTACACGCAAGGCCAAACCATTAAAACTACTCAAATGATTCAAAAGCATAAAAAGTTATGTGATGAAAACAGTGAAAAAGATGTAGGTGAACCAAAATCTGATTCCCTTAGGAGCGTTAGAGTTGCCTAACCTGCATTATATGATGCAAATGTTATGCTTTAGCCTGGTCATGCCCCTCCTGATGTGACGTCATTTGATGAGACCAATGAGATAGAAGTAATAACTAGAGAGAAATTGGCTGAAAAATTAAAGGATCCCTTGTGCATTGCAAACAAAATTCTGTACAAATATGATTACTCTGAAGATAACCAATTAGCTATTTTTGTCCCTCAAAAAAGGTTAACCCCAGAGCAAGTATTTTGGAATATAGACTTACAAAAAATGAAAGCAGAAAGACTTGTGGCGAAACCAGTACCATTTTTAAGATAGCTGATCCAACGATATACCCATNGTGATTCACTGAGGAGTATGATCATGAGAGTCAAATAACGAAGAAGTGCTTTGCTACTTACACGGGAATCGAAGTTGACGTGTTCAGAGTCACACTACTCCAACTCATGGGTAACGTTAAGGAGTACATTAAGGAAAGAGCACACCACACACGTCAGAATGAAGACAAGGTGAAGGCATGTCGGATGCAATCAAGTGATGGTATTGTGGATTCGGGTAGAGCATCAGATATCGGGTCAGTTGTCACTGAAGGCAGAGGATCAGTGACTAATAAGATTGACACTACCAACAGTTCATTGACTCTTGTTGCGCATGAAATGGATGCATATATCCGAACGGTAAAAGAACGGGTGTCACGTGCTGAGGTACTCAAACTGTATAAAAGGATTGATGAACCGAAGATACTCAACAAATTACATCAAACTAATGTTGTTGAGTCAGATGATGTTGAATTGGAAAATAGCGATGCTTTCTCAATTGAACAACATGTGAAGCACAACAAAGAAACTGATGTACCTAGTGGAGCATCTTCTGTTGCAAATGATGATAATGTGTTGCATGAACAAAAGATTCCTAACAAAGTACAACAAACAAACGTTGTTGAGTCAGATACTGCTAATATGGGAAATAGCAATGTTACCCCATATGAACAATATGTGAAACACAACGAAGTGTCTGTTGTACCTAGTAGTGCATCTTCTGTTGTAAATAATGCTTGTGAGTTGCTTGAGAACACTGCTTACATCCCTGATGACACTCTGACCACTAGACTTAATATCCTTGAGGAACAAGTGACCATATATGAACAACATGCAAAATTTGAGCTAACCGAACGTGAACAGAAAATGGATTGGCAAATGCGTGCATACATAACAGAACGTAATTTAAGGGAAGAAACATTAAAAAAGGAGTTTTATTCTTTACAAAATCAACTTGATCAAACTGTTAAACAAAAACAAGAGATACAGAAAAGTGTGATTACACTAAAACTTGATTTTCAGGAAGAAAAAACAAAACTCTTAAATGATTTCTCCAGACTTAAAATGTTGAAGAATAAGCTCGAAAACAAGTTGTACACGCAAGGCCAAGCATTCAAACTGCTCAAATGATTCAAAAGCATAAAAAGTTATGTGATGAAAACAGTGAAAAAGATGTAGGTGAACCCAAATCTGATTGCCTTAGGAGCGTTAGAGTTGCCCAACCTGCATTATATGATGCAAATGTTATGCTTAAGCCTGGTCATGCCCCTCCTGATGTGACGTCATTTGATGAGACCAATGAGATAGAAGTAATAACTAGAGAGAAATTGACTGAAAAATTAAAGGATCCCTTGTGCATTGCAAACAAAATTCTGTACAAATATGATTACTCTGAAGATAACCGATTAGCTATTTTTGTCCCTCAAAAAAGGTTAACCCCAGAGCAAGTATTTTGGAATATAGACTTACAAAAAATGAAAGCAGAAAGACTTGTGGGCGAAACCAGTACCATTTTTAAGATAGCTGATCCAACGATATACCGACAACATACACCCATGCATCTTGTTCCTTTAACTCTCCCCACGCAAAATAATACTCTAATTGGTTTATATGTACTTTGTCAATTATTTGCTGATTTTGATAAAACATGTAAAAAGAGAATTACGCCAATGCGTATTACTGAAGGGGAAAGGGGTTTTGAACAAACAAAACAATGTTATTTAACAGAGGTTATGCCGTTCTTTAAGCTTCTCAAAGAACATTTGAGGGTCTTCAAAAAACCCTAAACAAAGATGTGTCTGATATGAAAGAGGTGTATAAAACTGTGGAAAATAAGGGAAAACAACTGGCCACTGATCTCAAACACAGTGAAATTGAGAGGGAAAATGTTCTCATCATGAATGAGAATTTGATTGCTAATTTTGTTGCACAGGACGTGTTTTATACCGTTACTGAATCTGCTTTATCTGTTTCCAATTTCATGAGATGTCTATTGCATTGAATGTTTTCCAGAATCGTGTTGTTGAGCTTGAGGGAGAGAATTTAAAATTGCGTGAGAAAATTCAAAACGATGACCATGATAACATGGTCAGGCATTTTTCAAAACTAGAGGTTGATAATCTTAATTTGCAATTAAAGTATCAACATTTAGAAGAAAGAATTAAAATCTCAAATGCCAAGACATCTTCGGATGCTCCTGAATTTGACGCATATTTTGAATTAGCCAAACGTGATGAAAAGATTCAAGCTCACACTAACACGATTTGGAAATTGAGGGTTCAAATTGCCCAATTAAAGTCTAATAAGAGTGATGTGACTAACACCCATAAACCAAAGTCTGTAGATTCTCAGAATTTTCATTTTCAAGACATCATCAACAAACTACAATATGAAAATGAGTGTTTTCGAGCTGAAAATTCAAAAGTCAAACAACATTACAAAGAGTTATATGATTCAATTAAGATCACATGTGATAAAAATAATGAAAAGATAACTTCTTTGCTTAAAGAGAATGAGAATCTAAAGACTCTTGTGAAAGGGAAAATGCCAATCATCACTAGTGATAATGTTGTTCTAAAGGTTTCTGCTTGTAAGAAATATGATGTTGATGCTGTGAATATCCCGCTTCCTCTTAGGAATAATAGGTCTGCTCACTATGCGTATCTATCGTACCTTAAGGATAGTCTAGACATGCTTCACGAGACTATAGAAGAGGATAGGACAGTGAAACCACAGGATAATGCTATTCTAGATGCCTGCTTTCTCACTAAACGATCCTAGGAGCTCTTAGAATATGCCATTAGTACATGTCCTAAGAATGACAACAAGCAAGATAGGCTCACTGCATCATTCTCATTGACTAAGAACAAGCATGTAACCTTTGAGGCACCTTTGGAAACATCAGATCCCAACACATCTAAACATGTTCAGCAACTGGAAGTGAAAAAGACTAAGATTCCCATCAGTCCTTCTATAGGAATTAATAGTGACACTAAAGCTAGAGAGTCAAAAACTATGATAAATATAAAGAATGATGAGACTTCACCAGCTAAAAGTGTTCCTAAGAAGAAAGTAGAAGACCACATGAGGAACAAAAAGTCGGTTTTGAGCAAAAAGAATCATAATTCAAACCTTAATTCACTTTGCAAAACATGTAATGAATGCTTAATTTCGGCTAATCATGATAAATGTGTTGAGAAATTTTTGAAGTCATCCATCAAAACCCTAGTAAAGAAAGTTTGGAGAGCTAAACGAGTTAAGCAAATTTGGAAAGCAACAGGAAAACTATTTGCCAATGTTGGTTATCAATGGAAGCCCACTGGAAGGAAATTCACTTTAGGAGAACAGTGTCCTTTAACTAGGATAACTAACTCTAAAGTAGTGTCTATTAAGAAATGGAAGCCAACTGGTAGAACTTTTCCTTTAGAGGCCTATTGTCCTTTAACTAGGCCCTTTGCATCTACCAGTGAAACCTCCACCATTGAAATGGATGCACCTAAGGCCTCTGTGGCTGAAGAATTTTTTTGCACTAACCAACTGGAACCCAACATAAATTGGGGTTCCGGCACTCCAAACTCTCTTGCTTCGTCTGTCTTCAAATGCAGGTCGTACAAATAGTCCTTTAACATTTGGACTCAGGCTGCTCATAACATATGACTGGGGATCGCTCTCGACTCAAGAATTTCGTGAATAAGTTTATCGGGACAGTTAGATTCAAGAACTACCATTTTGAGGCAATTATGGGTTATGGAGATTATGTCTTTGGTGACTGGATAATTTTCAGGGTATACTACATGGAAAGACTTGGGCACAATTTGTTATCTGTTTGTCAATGTTGTGATTCCGATCTCGAAGTGGCTTTCAGCAAACACACTTGCTTTGTCAGAAAATTGGATGGTGTTGATCTTTTAAAAGGCAGTCGTGGCACTAACTTGCATACCATCGCTATTGAAGACATGATGCAGCCCTCTCCGATTTGCTTGATATCTTTGGTTATCGTGGCTATGGCACCGAAGTGTAGATGACTTGAACCTTGGTACCATCAATGATCCTGCTCACTAATATCTTTAACAAGGTCTACCGAGATTAATGTTCGAAAAAGATCATCTTTGTTCGGCTTGTCAATTGGGCAAAAGCAAGAAGCATACCCACAAACCCAATACTGTCAACACCTTCATGGGAGTTCTTCATACCCTATAAATGACTATCAAGATCTGGAAAGGTTAAAAGCTAACGCTGTTATTGAATTCTTTATTGATTATGCTTCAAATCGTAAGGGTTACCGAATCTACAACAAATGAACCCGATAAATCTTGGAAACCATTCACGTCACATTCAATGAGCTGACTGAGCAAACGGCTCCTGTACACATCAGTGCATGACCCGCGTCTAAACTTTTGTCACCTGAACTAATCAGTTCAGGTCTTGTACAGAATCCCACCCCTGCATGTACCTTATGTACCATCTACCGTTAAGGATTTGGAGATCTTGTTTGAGCCAATGGTTGATGAATATTTTGAGCCGCCAACTGTTGATACACCGGTACCACCAGCTATCACAGCTCATGTTCCAAACGATCCAAATGGTCTATCTTTTCATATTTCAATTGCTCAAGATACTCCATCAGCAAGTCACTCACCATCATCATCATACATTCAATCTCCTTCGGTACATCAAGGCACTGCAGTCGACAATTCTTTTAAAGTAAATCCATTTGCTCCACCTGATGATGCTCCGTTCAAAAACACATTTGCTCCTGAATCTTCATCTGAGGCATCTTCTTCAGGAGATCTTAACAAGGTTACATCAGTTTCCTAACCACAACCACATGATCATCACTGATAATGGACCAATAACCATCCGATTGTGAACATTATTGGGAATCCTTCTCAACCAGTGTTCACACGAAGGCAACTTGACACACATGCCTTGTGGTATTTTTTATAATTCCATACTATCCAAAGTCAAGCCCCGAATAGTTCAAGACTGCTATATCAGAAGGCTGTTGGCTTAATGCGATGCAAGAAGAAATTCATGAGTTCTATCGACTTGAAGTATGGGAATTGGTACCTCCTCCAGATTGCGCATTAATTATAGCTCTTAAGTGGATCATCAAATTGAAACTTGATGAGCATGATGACGTTCTGAATACAAGGAAAGGGTTGTTGCTAAGAGTTATCATTAAAAGGAAGGCAATGATTTTGAGGAATCTTTCGCTCCGGTTGTTTGTATTGAAGTTATCAGAATATTTCTCGCCAATGCTGCAAGTCAGAACTAGACGGTCTATCAAATGGGAGTGATAATTGCATTTCTAAATGGAAAACTGAATGAAGTTGTTTATGTTAGTCAACCGAAAGGATTTGTGTATCTTGATCGCCCTACCCATGTCTACCGTCTGAAAAAGGGCTCTTTATGGCCTAAAGCAGGCACCTAGGGCATGGTACGATATACTGTCAATGTTTCTCCAGGAAAATGGATTCTCCAGTGGTGTGGTGGAACTAGTTGAGAGAGGTGTGGTGGAACTACACTTCGTGAGGGCAGGGTTTCAGCTGGCAGATTTCTTCACTAAGGCACTCCCGGGAGAACGGTTTCAATTTATTCTCCTGCAACTTGGTATGAAGAGTCTCACGCCAGTATCACTCAAAGGTCTTCAGGAAGAGAATGAGGAGTAATGGATTCGCTTCACATATCCTTGTATATATATTATTAAACCAAAAAGAAAATACAAAAATATAAAACCTACAAAAACCATACAAATCTGAAAAGCACATAAATACCAAAAATATTCTTCCCGCAACATGTCTCTCGTATAATCGATATTATGTACGTTTCTAGAAATGTCATTCAATAATGGCACGGATTCATACATATGCTTGAGCGAGAGTTTTTCTATTTTTTTAATAATAATAATGTTTTCTAAAACATGTCGTTTCTCAAAAATTCTCTTTCAAAATGGCTTGCAATTATTTCAGACTGTAACCCATTCGTAAAATTATGGCTTGCTATCACTTCAGATAGCAACCCGCTTTTCAAGATGGGGAAAACACGTTGCCAAAAAAATGGTTGTTCCTCGCAAAGGGTGCCGTTCATCCGAGCGTGAATTACTTTATATTCGTGCACCCTCGGAATGTTGTATGCTTCAGTGCGTCATTTCTTGTATAAGAAGAGAAATCTTCTTTTTATCGCCAAATACTTTCTCTTCTATGATTTTTCAAGAAATTATGTGTGCAAAACTTGGTGGTACCATGAAATTTTGTTTGAAAATCAATCTTGACTTAAATTTTCATAAAATTTATCACTCAATCAATGACAAAAAAATTATCTTTATTTTAACATGGGTCATTGATTGAGGGGGAGAGTGATTTAAAAAATTTATGTATCATCAAAATTTGCTTTGTATATAACACAATGATCTTAAATGTGATGGTTATGTGTCAATGCATGTATTTTTCATGAGTTTCTCGTTAAACTTCAAATCTTTTCAAAACTCATCAAATTCTGACACATAACAACCTCCCTCACATATTGAGGGGGAGCATAAAAAGGTTCCTTTTATCAGAAAATATTAAATATGACCACATTTTCTCCCATTTTTTCTAAACTTATTTAAATCAATTGGGATCATAAAATCTCAAATGATTTGAAATTTTTTGATCGGGGGAGAGAATGTGATTTAAATATGAAATCTGATTAAAAAAATGAGATGGTTTGAATTTTAAAGTATGCTCTCCCATATGTGCTAAATTTTTTTTGAAAAATAGAATGCACATATTGAGGGCGAGCAAGTGGTGAACTTATCGATGGCATCTTATGTGAGCGTGACTCAGAAGTAACCCATGAATTGATGGAACACAAATGCTTGTATTTGAAAGGATTTATCCAAGTATAAAGTACCGTTTCGAGAAGCTCTTCTTAGATGTATATTTTGACGGGTCTAACTTCCTTTAACAGGAATGTTAACAACTTCAAGCTAGTTATTAGGGCTAGTTATCACCTAAAAGCTGATAATGGATCCCTTTAACTATGCAACATAAACGTGTCCCTAGGATATATGTCTATTAAGAGTGGATCAATTCGTAAAGTGCAACTCACCCCGACATGTGCATATTTCTATCAAAAACCTA
>LBNU01022658.1:0-17419 GCA_014162995.1 Artemisia annua
ATATTTTGGGAGGGCAAGCTCTAGTAGGATATTCATGTAGAGCTTTTGGTCTAGCTATGTGATGTTTGTAAGCCTTAGAGGCTTTTATTTGGTTTAATTGTATCTTGCTATGATGAATGTAATTTTCTTTTTCATGAATGATTATGGTTATTTGAGTTTATTATCTTCCATGCTATATATATGTGTGTTGCTTGTCAACTAAATATTTTTCGCAAGAATTCCATATCTCGATTTCTTTATGACCTCAAAACGAGGGGGAGTATACGTCAAGGGGGAGCTCCAAGCTTATCGGGATAAACCTTTTTGATGCTAACAAAAAGGGGGAGAAGTGATATAAACTCATATTAATACTTGTATATAAACTAATTTTTCACTTAATGAGTTTAGATTTTGTAATCATCAAAAAGGGGGAGATTGTTGACATAAATAATGCGTAAAAACGTTATTTATATTTTTCTATATCTCTACGTTTTGATGATCACAAAATGGAAAATCATTAAACGTAAGATTACTACGTAAACAATTATTAAGCTAGTTTATATCATTATATCCAACTTAATCACTCAAGGTATGGATAAACAAGTGCTTAATACATCTCATGATCAAAGGGGTATTTAATTAATTAATACAAAGTTTATTTAATTATATAAACATATTATATAATTTTGAAAAACAATTTTGGAAATAAAGAAAAATGTTTTAATCATACTAAATATATGAATTCAAATTTTTAACCAAAATCAGTTAATTTTTCACCAAATAAACTTTCCCCACAAAAGACAAAAAATCTGGCCGTTACAGTAGGCCGGCCCCCTTAATTATAAGGGGCGGCCCCCTTAATTTTAAGGGGGCCGGCCATGAATTAAGGGGACCGGCACGCTCCCTGTGTCAGATTTTGTCAGAATTTTTCCCCTATAAATACCACCTTAAATCTGGTATTTTTCCTCACCTTTTGCACGAAAATTTCAGATCTCAAATCTCTCTAAACATCCTCCAAAACCCTTTGATCATTAGATTACTAATCCTTGTTTCAAGTGATTCAATCCCTCCACATCCATCCTCATTCAAAGTGCAAAAGAAGAATACTCCTTCAACAAACAAAGCGCAAGAAGTATTGTAGTGTAGTTGTGTATATTGTGTACATTACTTGTATAGTTGTGTTGTGCTTGTAATAAGTAGTGTAGAGAAGTAGTTGTGTTGTGAAGAAGAAGAAGTTGTGTTGTGAAGAAGAAGAAGTTGTGTTGTGTTGTGAAGAAGAAGAAGTTGTGTTGTGTTGTGAAGAAGAAGAGAAGTCGTGTTGTGTTGTGAGATTGGTTCTAGCTACCATTAGGACCCGACATTTAGCTTTGTGTCGTTAAGCCGGTGTAAGCGACGTTGTGTAAGGTTTTCTCCGCCATAAGGGAGTTTGTTGACATAGTGAAGAAAACTCTCGAGTAGGTGACTCGGGGAGTGGAGTAGGAACAAGGAAGGTGTCCTTGTAGCCGAACCACTATAAATCCTTGTGTTGTGGTTTGATCTTTCTAACTCTTCTCATTCATTACTTATTTACTTATACTATAGTATCTTAGATAGTTAGTAATATATATATTTGTTCATATAGTGCAAGTCTTGAATTCACATAAACTAGAATCGAAGTTTTTAAAACAAACTTGTTTTCATAAATTTTAAAACAGACGTAAAACTATTCAACCCCCCCTTCTAGTTTTCCACAAACTCAATTCTTAATTCCTGGAAATCCTGCAAAATATCATTATGACTCGATACAAGCATTTGACTCTAACAAACACTAATATGTATGTTCATTTTATATTGTTACAATTCATGTTCAATTCGTTCTTATAAACAAATTTAGATTTCCCTTACACTTATCTTTTGCAAAATACCTTTATATATAGTTAAGACGAAGTTAAAAACAAAATAAAGCATTTTCACAATTTAAATTTGAAACATGAATTGTCACCAATAAAAATAAAGTATACATACGGAAACAAATAAAATCAAACAAACAAACAAAACAAATAATGCAAATAAAGCTTGGGTTGCCTCCCAAGAAGCGCTTGTTTTTGTTCGAGTCACGAGCCTGACTCTACCCTTATTTAACGGAAATAGGGGAGGTTTTCCCTACACTTAGGATTAAGTGCGGGTGAAAGTAGCGATACACACCCTTAGGGTGGAAATATGCCACGTGAGGTGAAGGGGGTGAGTGAATGGCTTCCTTCATCCTAAAACTACCCGGATAATAATGGTTGATGGGTGGGTCGGTTCCTCTTTTGTCTCCTAGATGTAAATCTAAGGATGGAAAGTTGTGTAAAGATTGAGGTTCCGGTTCATCAATATTAGGAAATTCCCTAGAACTAAGAGTAAGGTTATCACTATAAGTATTCAAACCTGCATCCTCTAGTGGTGCTTGGCCCAAGGGTTCTACCTCCATTGGGATTCCTAAAGTCTCTTCTACTTTTCCCGGGTAAGTCACGGGCGGTGTGGGTGCCTCTAATGATGGTAGGACTTGTGGGGTACTTAGTGGGCTTGCATTATTTTCCTCATCATGTGTTCCTTGAGATTCAAAGTCATCGATCATAAAACCTAGGTCTTTTTGCTCAATATGCTCATGTTCGGCTAGATCCTCCATCACATCAAGATCATCTAAGTGTTCATTCTGTATTATGGTAGTGCCTAACCATGACATGCACTTAGGTGGCTCAACTTTAACCATATCAGAATCTTGGTTTGATTCAAAGTTCATGTTCTTAGAAACTAGGTCATCTTGCTCATACAAATCCACCAATTTGTTGTACTTATGGGTCATGGTTGAGGAGCTTTCCTCAAAATTCATCCAACAGGTCTCACTAAAAGGAATTTATCCTGATAATGATCGTCTAATAGAAATCACACATGCATAGAATTTATCAAACCCATCTAACTTTACCCCCAACTCCTCTTGGATGTCACTAAGATCTCGCAAAAATTCATCGGAATGATAGGAAGCAAATCTATTGGTGAAATATACTTGTTCCTCCATTGTCAATGATCTAAATGGAATTTCATCCGCCATAGTGACAAATGAAAATGGTTTTACAAACAAAGGGCACAAAGAAAAATATAGACTACAAGAAAGCTACTAAAAAGAAAAATAAAATCTCACTCGATAGGAATCTAATGAGTAGACCTAATAAAATAAAGATTCAACCTAAACAATAACTATTTCCCGGCAGCGGCGCCAAAAACTTTGATGCGTAAGATTGCACCCTCGCAAAAAGGTTTTACTTCTCAAGGGATCTTGAGAAGCTTGCAATCCCCACCAGGCAGTGTACCTGACCGATGTAGTGTAGTGTAGTGGCAAGTACCGGGGGATTGATCGTTCTCTAGGGGAATAGTGCCGTTAGGATTGAAAAGCTACTCTAATAGGTCTAAGGGTGAGGGAAGATTCTTTTTGTATTTTTATATTTTAATGAAAGCAAGTAAAATCTCGGTTTTGAAGGAGTGGGCGGAATTAGTTGCTAGTCAACTAACCCAAATAACTACAATTGCAAATAAAATAAAATAAACTGAAAGTAAATGTTGTGAAAACTATATGGAGAGAAATGTGTTTACTTAGATTTCCTTACTCCCTAACTATCTTTTACCGATTGATTAGTGTGTATTAATTGCGTGGATGACGGATTGTATTCCCTAATAACGGTCGTGGGGGTGTGTACGGACTTCCCCAACTCTATAAGCTCCTACTTCACTCCTATGTCGAGCCGGCTAAGAAGCTCCTAACATGGGATCACTAGAATTCACTCATGCATTAAATACAATCAAATAACCTTAGTACACCTTGGTTCATGTTTCTTAAGACGTTCAAGCAAGTTACCGTATAGGAGGTTAGCCAGTTTTCTTAAGCCTAACATCGATAAACATTCATCCAATACAATTAATAACACACCATTCAATCAATAATCAATAGTTAGGTTTCATTAGATCTAAGCAAACACAAAGAAACCCTAGCCTAGCATGTTAAACAAAAGACAAGAACAAGATAGAATCGAACAACACATAGACATATTGAATGATTAATTGATAACTTATCTTCAATGTAACATGGAAGATCTCAAGGTGAAAAACCTTGAAAAAGCTGCTAAAATTCGTATTAGGGTTTCTCTCTAAAAAGTTCCACACTAATGACTAAAAATTGTGAGAATATATATAGAAAAACAGATCTGACGGCGTCACGTTGTAGCTGTGACGTCGTCACCTCGCCGTGCTTAGGGTTTCTTGATGGCCTTCTTGACGCCGTCCCCCTTTAATCTCCCAAAATCCGTTCTGGCTTATCAAGGCTTGACGGCGTCACATCCAAGCTTGACGCCGTCATGGGTACTATTCCAGCAGACTTTAGCACTTTGTCGAATTCTTCACTTTTATGCTCCAAAAACGTTCAAAATGCTTCCTTTTCCAGAATTTCTCTCCAAAGTATCTAAAATGATAAAAGGAACGATTTAGGGCAATAATTGATCAAATAAATACGATTTAGGGCTTAAATGACCCCCGAAAAGCGGTACACTTTTCGCCTTATCAGTTTATAATAGAATAGTAAAGTAAAATTTTGATTTTTAGTATAGTAGTAAAACATTTTACAGGGTGTACTGTAGAATAATCGAAAACAGTTTGTGTATTTACTGGAGACATAGCGTATTATTTATAAGAGGATAGGAAAATAGACAACCGGTATTCCTAGGGAGTCATTCCTAATAGGGTCAACGATTTAATCCTTGAATCATCCGTTGTGTAAAAGTTTAGGGTTCGAGGCGATTTAAGGTGGGAAGAGAATATATGATATCTAGTAAGGACAATAGACTTATTGGTTTCCGAGGAGTTCAGGAGAAAGAAAATGTAATCACAGCGAATGAAAATACTACAACGAGTCACTTGTTAGGTAGAAAGAAACCCTTGATTACAAATGATCCGAATATTAGAGATAACATAAACTTAGTTCGGTACAAGTTCTAAGGAAAAGAAATTAACTACTAGATTCTAGACTTCATCGGGGTGGCTCGGTTGCAACTCAGGTGGGTTCCTTCTTCTTCTAATTTATGTGTTTCCCATAAACACTCTCAACTGGTTTGCATGGGCACTGGTCTTGGTAGTATCCTACTCCCCCATGTTGGTTGAGTATCATGATTCCTGGGTATGTCCTAGTTTCTGGGGTTCTACAGTCTTGATTTAAATGGCCAATCTTTCGACACTTCCCGCACTTAGCAAAGCAAGGCCCGATATGATGCAACTTGCACTGGTTACACAGAGGTTGTCTTCCAGCATACCCGCCTTTTCCAATAGGTGGGGCAACATAAACCCTGGTAACTTCCGGCCCAAAATTTTGCTGCTTGCGATGGTTGTCGTTGAGTGTGGCTCCTTTGTCTTCAAAATTCTGTTGATGGTCTGTGTTCCCTTGCACAGGACCACGTTTGATCTCCTGCTCCAGTAAGTTCCGAACAACTATCATAGTTTCCCTTAAGGTCCGAGTTTCTGACGGCGCGACTTTCTTCTCTAGGCTCTTAGGCAGTCCTTTCCTAAGCGTTTCCTTAGAGTAAATGGGTTGGTATCTAGTGAAGCCCTTACAGGTGCACTTGCGAGTCGCGATGATTCTCTTCCTGACAATTGGCTTATTTCTGTTTAGGGGTCGGGTTAATGTGGCCGCTTGAATTCCTAGTGCTGAAGCCACGCTATCATTCACCATCTTCCGGATTGTGGCCTGGGTCATGGCGGTTTCGGGGTTTGCGGTTTCAGTGTTCCTAGGAGCCATATCTCTAAAAATATCACAAAGGCATATGTCAAATTCCAAACTCGTAACTGTCAAGATCATCACATAATGTAATACAATCACACTTATGAGGTCATGTATCAGCTAATAACCATATACATATTTATTGTGATATGTCCAACCAAACATATGTGATTTATCGTAAGATGGTGATTCACACAGGTATTACAACACAAGATCAAAACATCAATAGTAACATAGATCAATATCAATACATAGCAATCATAACTAACAATAATGTTTTAATAATTTTGTTACATTGTTCATCAAAACAATACAATACAAGATTATTAATGCCACGCAGGGCAAGCTAAGATGTCATTGCTACAATGATATATGGATGATCCTTGATGTACCAGATGTATCCCCTGATCTGCGTTGTAGGTTCCTGGCTTATCGGGTTTAGGGTTCCTGCTCCTCTATCCTTCTGATTGGGCATCTTCCATGTTGGCGAGGCGTGCCTGGTATTCCTGGTTCAAACTTAACTGAGCACCTAACATGGCTTCTAAGGCGGTAATCCTCTGATTCTAAATCCTTATTGTGTCTCTAGTCATCTGCAAGGTTCTTTCAGTAGTCCCTACCCTATCCTGTAATCCTTGTGCTACCTCCTGAGCTGCAACCTGAGTGTGCTCAATCTCATCTACTCTAAAGCTCACATCGGAGATCTCCCGTCTTCTAACAGACATCCTCCTGTATAATACACTGAGGTCTCGGTCGTAGGCATCAAAACGATCTAGTGGTAGTTCATCAAGGTAATCGGAGTGAAGCTCTACTACTCTAGTTAGCGAACTCAACCGGGTCTGTCTCCGAATAACGATGTCTGTCTCAATACTCTCTGATGGTACTTCTGGATGCGGAGTGTCCATAGACTCGATCGATGACAAAGGAGGCACATAGTATGGGTCCTTAATAGCAGATACGTCCCTCCATACTATGTCATTCTCTGTCTCTGTCTGAGTTCCTCTCAAACTTTGACCGATCCCAAAAGTACTAGGCACGTCCTCCATCATCCTACCTCTCCAGGGCGTGTTGATGGTGCAGGTAGTAAAGGTGACAATACTGATCTAGGCGTAGTGGATGTCTGCTCAAATACTTCGCGGTTTCTACGGATTGGTAATGACAGTGATGGTGAGAATCCTAGTGGTTGACATTGGTAAGTGATAGGTCGAGTATGAGGAATGGGTGACGTTAGTGGAACGGATTGTGCGGGTGTAGTCTCAAGGGTGTCAGGGTTTTGTGCATGGTAGGACTGTGATGCTAACATATAAGGGTCATCTGGGTTTGGCATGATTTGGATAACTGTGGAAGTGCGAGTTTCACGGGGGATTGTTTCGGTAGAGTAGAATGGGTCAAAATACATGGTACTGTAATATCCCAATAATAATAATATAAGTCATTTAGTCTACATAATGCTATACATGCATGAGTTATGATACTGAAACAAAATTTAGTATAATGTATCTAAGATCAAACCTTAAAGCATGATGTCGACAAGCGCTGGCACGGAGGGCACGAAGTAGTCTGATGTAAAATAGTTCATTGCGAAAATCATATGGTTATAGTCCAAATTTTTGAAAAATCATTTGGTTCTCTATAACCTTGGCTCTGGTACCAATCTGTAACACCCCGAAAATTTTGGAACACAGCGGAAGACTTATTCGGGGTAATTACGTATTGACCACAGTCAAACTTATAGTAAACAGTTCAAATATAGAATTTATGGCATTCCAGAAGAACGCAATATTTCGAGTTACAAAACATTTTATCCAAAATGTAAAAGGGCTTCAAAAGTAGTATCAAGTTTGAAAAGAATGAATAATGTTTAAGGGAGGTCCCGTGCCCTTTTGCCAGCTTCGTGCCATCATGCCGCTAATTTCCTGAGATAAACATGCTAAAAAGGTCAACACAAAGGTTGAGTGAATCTATAGTAGTTTTAACAGTAATTTGAACACAAGTTAACAGTTTTTAAATCAATGAGCTCACGGGTTAGCTCGATAATACGTATGTATAAAAATTAATCTACACATACAATGTTGCCCCTCAGAGTTTCAACGAAACAGAAGCCTTACAGTCATGTTGCCAATCACCCACACCACGAAGGATTGTAAATGAAAACAAAAGGGCACCTCAAGAATAAGTTACGTCATGTTTTTCCAAAGTACGAATATAGCTCACCTCCTGACGACAAAATCGGATATCGCCCTTAGGTGGGTTGTCGGTCCCGATAGATCTATCTAACTATTATTACGGCGCTCCACTCCCAAGTGATTAAGGTTCGTGAAAGAGGGACTTTCAGCGTAGGTCAACTTAGGCAACATCAGGTAATCAGGTAATAACAGCATGCTAAAAATGCTTGTGTTCGGTTTTATCGCATGTATCTCCCCACGGGGTTTAGTAAAACAGTTTAAAAAGTGGGACTATAAACTCACCTCGGTAAAGTAGTTTTTCAGTGACATTCAAACGAAATTCAACATGTACACTATGAACTTAGCATGTAACCCTCCGACTTGCAACTTCTAAATAATGGTATATATATATATATATATATATATATATATATAATATATATAATAAAAATAATATCTAACTATAAGACCCTAGCACTAACACTATATATCCATTGACATAATATTATAAAATAGATAATATACCTAATAATATATATATCCATGCTTTCGTACATTAAGTAAACATTTCAACATAAAGCATAGGGCTAAGCATAATAGACTGTGAACCAGATCGAATCGACAAATTGTCTGAACCGGACCAGCCGAATCGGGCCAAAAGTATTCTAGTTCGGTCCTCGGTCCATTCTTTTCATCAATTTCGATCATCGGTCCAATTCGATTTTACGCTAAACCTGCCAATATGTTTTGTTGGACTGGACCGGACCGGACCAATGAATCTGACCGATCAAGCCGGACCGAACACATTTCGGGCGGCCAAATTGGATTTCGGTATGGTCCGGTCTGGTTTTGGACCATGCTCGGCCAGTAATGTAAACATCATAACCACATACATGTCATGATGAATATTTGTATGTTGAAAATGTACTAATATTTAAAGTAGATTATATAAATATTTAGGAAGTAGTATATTAAACTATTATTAACAGTCAAATAAGATAAGAGTAATAGAATGGTTCCTTCTTGAAATATTGTGGCGCCATGTTCCGTAAAAAGGTCATATTGTCGTGGTCATTTTACAAATTTAAATTAAAAACGTAGCATAAAGTTTATGAATATTTTACATGGTCAATTGAGCTGCGAAAACTTGAGTACTAAAAATGTCACAACAAAATCGGCAAATCCTCACTTTCGAAAAAAAATATAAACACAAGGGTTATGTTATTGAACTGAGACTGCTGTGTTGACTCTTAACAAAAGCTTTACCGCCTTACAGTTATAAAGTAGTGAGATCATGATAATTGAGGCCAATAATATTTACAATGTGCTACGTTTTTTTTGGTTCTGTTAGCATTGATGACAAAGAGTACTCTCCAATCGCTAGCGATGGCAACAATCTTCATGTTCACTCACTGCACCGTTTACTTTAAAATTCCCGCCAAGATATTCCGATTCTTTTTTTTTTTGCTTACAAACAATATGGTTTAGAATCCCTGCCAAGTCTAGATATTCCAAGTCTTTCTTTTACGCTGCACAATAGCAACTAAAAGCGTCACTTTTAAAAGCTTAAACTTTAGAACAATTATAACTTCAAAAAACCAACTTGATATTGAAAGAAAATGGTGCCGGATTGATTCTAACTTACAATAAAACTCATTAATGTCTAAAAAACGTCCCTTGACTTCTTGGACATAAGCTCCTAATCCAGTAATGCAGAACCGAGCTCTATTACAAAATCTGTATTTCCAATGACACAATCCATCGTTCAATAAGTTCTGTATATGTGTCAACCATTGTAGCTCCACAATGAAGAGGAAGTTTTAAGTGGACGGTTTTATTTTACCTAATACTTGTACCAGGTAATGATTTTTTAATAACAGTTACGTGATTTATCAAATACATGTTATATATCAAAACTACATGGAGGAAAGAATTAAACTTTTAGTGCATTCCAAAAAGTAGCTGCACATAGCTTGATTCATGAGAATTACAACGTCTAGGTGAAATAGTTTAGTCGGTCCCTTAGCAATGGAAGGTTAAACTCTTGGAACTAAAATCACTGATAAGTTCATTTTTTTAATAATATATGAATTCATGTAGCCATGCATAGGTATGCAAAAGGTAAAATTTGGTTGAAACTGCAAATTACAAATATAGTATAACTTTAGGACCATAGAGTACATAATGAACCATTGTATCACTTGCAAATTCCAGTCATGTTATTGCCTCTTTTGTTTTCATCTTTTTAAGTACCTTAGTCAGTGGCGCAATCAACTCATGTTGGTGGCGATTAGCTCAGCATCAGTTTGTGGTATAGTTGAAGCACATGCAGAGCGTAAAAGTCGGGTTTAGGAGATTAGCCCAGATGTTTCCTCCTCTTCCCTTCCAAATAACTCGCTCCGAACAGTTGCAGATCAACGCAATGGATCTATTTCATTGTCCCAACCCACCAAAACATACCTGTCTGAGCCCATTTTAACACTCGTTTCAGTCCCCATTTCAGCGCTGTAACACACCCATCTCAGCCTCCAATCTGACACCCATTTCGACCCCAAAAGCAGCCTATTTTAGCCCCTACTTCTGGATCTAAGCACACCCGTTTCATTCTCCAATTCCACACCCATTGCAATCCCTAAACCGACCCATTGTAGCCCTGACTTCAGCCCCCAAACACATCATCCATTTCTGCTGTATTTCATCACCCGAACCCACCAATTTCGGCCCTCAACCGCACCCACTTCAGACCCGATTTCAACACCCAAATTAACCCATTTTGGACTCCACCCCAGGCCCTACAAACCATTTCAGCAGTCATTTGGCGATCGAAGCATGTTATCAAGGGCTGTTAGGATAGCTATCATTCGGCGGCTTAACCAACCCCCTGTTTGTGAAGAACATGCAAAAATAGTCATCAGAATACAAAAGTTAGGTGAAAATATTTTCTTAATGGGTGCATTGAATTAGTGTAGATTTGCGTAATTAGTTTCATGTGAAGAAACCCTTTATAATATTTGAAATATGTTCTTACCATTGGTGCGAGCTCCGCCATTATGGCCTTTGGTGCAGAAACTGTACTTAATCCAGAAGCACACAACACAGGGATTCTAACAGCGCGTGAAATTGAATATGCTCCTGCAAGTGTCGAAATTTATTAAATTAAGCCAAGCCGATACCGGATTAGTGGATCCCTATGAGCGAAAAAGAATTCGCTTTAGCAACATTCGAATGAAATTTACATGATTTAGTAAGTTTAGTATACAATTAGTTAAAGAATCATGGTGTTAAAAAAACACCTGAATACCAAAAACTCTAACAAAAACTCATAAGGCAAAATCGAAGCAACTTATATAACCCTGACCAGATTCAATCGCCATGTACTGACAACGCCGGAGCCCGGCTACACGGGTACTAATAAACTCTCTTGCCTTAGGGCACGGAGCGTCTGCGTTCTGTAACAACAGCAAAACCATCATCAATATATTGTATGCAGTTATCTAGTCATATAAGAACTGATAACCCAAACCACACAAATTCACAAAAAATGAGTCTAAATATGACAAAACCTAAGAAATACGTGAGCTTGTTGAATAGTTGTTTCAATAAAACCTTCTTAATTGCATTCACTTACTTGAATGTCACCGTATTATGTTTTACTTATTATTTTTGAGTTTGTTTCTGTTATTATTTAGAAGCGGCCAAAAATTTTACAAAATATAAACCAAAATGAATGTTAATTTAGGTTATTGTGTGGATGAACTTACTTAAACTTCTTTCACCTCAAAATAGACTTTCCAGCAGTTGTAAAATGCATCCGCATCCATTATCGAATAGTAATCATGGAAAGAATGGTTTCAAATCTTCAGTGTATTCTGCAATGATATTCAGTCCAGGTGACGTAATACCAGGCTGTACATACGTAGCACAAAGATGATCAAATCTCAGTTAGTTAGTTATATATGTATGTTAACAATGAGTATATAGTTTTCACCTTAATAATCTCTAGCGCGATTACAATCGGTCCACTTGAAGAACTGCTTATTCCACTTAGAAATGATCATATATGTAGTACTGATAACCAATCCTAAACATGGTTAGGGCTACTCATCTACTATATTAAAACACAATAAGCAAACCAATCTATGATGAGTGTATTCAGTTGTGTTACTATAACAGATCCATGTTGGCCCCTACTCCAGGCCCGGTTGTAATATATGTAGAATCAAAATATATCTTAGCAGCTAAAATCATAAACTCGAATGTTTACAGTAATATACTAAATAATGTAGTTTCAAGATTTGTTGCAAACTTACAGGTTATGATTGACCTAGCTAACCCAAGCTTATCCACTGTCCTGAACATATAAAGTAATACCAATCAGTATGAGTTTGATATAAAAAAAACTCTAAAAGCCGGTTGAATTGATAAGCCAATGTCCTCACCTATGGTTAACCTCTGGTAGTTGATCACTTTCAGCTACAACCAATTCACCATATTTAGTCTTCTCGCCACCCTACATCACACAGCCCAACTTTATATTATAACTTTTTTACAAAACCAAGTAACATAGTCTACGATACACGGAATAAGACATTAAGTGGGTGTTCACAACTACGTATGAAAACTGCTAACCTTAGTATTCATGACTGTAATAAGTTGCTCTTAATAAGCAACTTGCAGCTGCCCATTTAAAAGGAAACCGATAAGACAGTTTTGATAAGCAATCCTGAACACGCCTAAGAATGAAAACCGCCACTTCTTTGAATACATCCAACAAAACTTAAATCTCAGTCTTTTAAAAGAAAAAAAATACAAAAAAGCTCTTTACCTCTATCGAATCCCAGAAACCATGGAAGCACATGAACTTCTGTGATCTTAATCAAGCAAAACCCTAACACGTCGATTCATACCTTTGCCAAACTATTACGATATAACAAACACAGTCAACTATTCTAGTCGCCATCAATACGAAAACACCTAAAATAATTTCATCTCAAATCAGATTAGAAGTAAGGCGGTGAGAAATAGGAGACGATATGAAAGTTTGACACATCCACCTATTCTCCAAATAATGTAATTCAATCTAATCAGAAGTCCAGATAGTGTGTCCACATTTACTACTGAAATTTTGACACATCCACCTCTTCACCCAAGCTTACTGAGAAAAAAGTTTACATGCTTAGCATCATCCTTGAACTTATTGTATCCAACTGCCATTCCAACCAAAGTAAGACACTCAATAGATTTAGCATGAAGCATGCGATTAGCTTTGTCAGTCGCTTTCATGAGTATGGCTTTCAAGTTAGTCATAAGTGCATCGTAATACTTTTGAAAGTGTTCCTGCGTGAGTGAAAACCGAAGTTACAACAAAATAAGCAAGTTATGTGAAGCAAAAGAATATGTTTAATACCTGAGATGAGCCAGCAACCGCTGCTAAAGCAGTTAATGCGCCCTTAATTTGATGAAAAATCAAAACTTAAAAATATGTAGTCACTACAAGTTATTCATACAACTTTTGACAATCAAAATAAAATAGCATACCTGCAAGAATACATGTAATTTCCCCACAAGCCCAAATGTGGTTTCAAAAGTTCTGGTGACCACCTACGCATCTCAATGAACCCATAAATAGCTAAGTACAGCTAGTGATGAGAAAAAATAACAGAATACCGGCCAGAACCAACAATTAAAGCATGCATTTCAAGCTGTAAGTTTGTTTCCAACAACTAAAGGCCAATGACATGCATATGAGGTGCATAAATGGTGGCGTTAAAATCTACTTGCATAGGATTGTCTTCATATGTTAGCTAGGGACCCATTAGGTACAAACAATGTAATATCAACAATCTCCATCATTTCTATCACCTTCTTTGAATGAATAACTCCATAATGTTGCAAATGCTCCACCATTCCTTAATTCTTATTGATGCTATTTCTAGCCCACCATTTATGTTTAGCAATTTCTCATCCCTTTCCTGCAAATGGAAAATATATGGGTTTTGGTTATATTTTGACAGTCAAGAACATTCAAAGAGATGAAACATATATGTTAGCTTGCTTAAAATTTTCCATTATGTACTTTAATGTCAAAAACAGAACTTGCAGATACAGATACCGACTCCTCGATCTATGATTTCACATGGCTTATCTAAAGGCAAATCAGCAACTTCTCCAACCTGAACCTCTGCAGCTAAACGGGGATCCAACAGAGGAGCTTCCAGTCCAGAAGAGTGGGGTTTAGGTGACATAATGTCGTTTTGAAAATGAGTTTCAATTGGAACAGCAACAGCAATTTTGTCAAATACTGAAACCAACCGCACCTAATCCATTAGCACACATCACAGGGTTCGCTGCTGCATGTTTCATTTGGCTTTCATATTTAAAAAGTGCAACAATCTAACACTACAGGAAAAAAGCAACAACTAAAAGGCAACCACAATGTGTGAAACACAACATGTGTTAATAAAATCATACATATGAGAACCCTATAAAAAACGAACATGGAAATCAACAAACAATCATCTACAACCAAGCATAGGAAGTAGGCAAGCACAAACATAATAAACATAGAATTCCGAACAACACTACATGCAATTGTTTGCAAAATTAAATAACAAACGAATAATAAGAACTTTATCAATATATCTGCAGATTTTTCTTCATGCTGCTACTTTAGGGTTTCATTAGCATGTATTTTGAAAATCGATTTGGGATAAACATTGATTCCCGTACACAACAATCAATCCAACATAAATCAAACTTTTATGAATGAACAACTACTTGTTGGATTAGGGTTGTATAAGCGTTTGAAGAAAAACATAGTAATTTACACACAAAAAATAATTCAATGAACAACTGCATATCGAGCTTTACCTCATGGTTACGAAAATCCAAGATATCCATGCGATCGATCCATTATGTCTACCTAAATATATTCAGAGACATGCAAAAACGAATCATTGAAACAACATATTTACAATTTAAATCAGGCTAGTCTTGTTATGCCACACTTTAGTTTATAAACTTTTTAGGGTTTATGGTATAGAACTGTAGAGGTGTACGTGACTTTAGTTTATAAACTTTTTAGGTTTTGTGGTATATAGAACTGGTGAGGTGTACGTGTGATGTTGTTAATTATGTTGTTATACGGTTATACATACTAATTTTGGGTTTTGTTTGTTTAGCAAGGTTATAGGTTTTTATTTGCGAACTTTAAAAAAAAACAATGTTGATCTAATGGTTTGCATGGTTGTTAATGTTATACAAAGTCCCAAGTTCGAACCTCTAATACCTACATTTTTACATACAATTATTCCGAAATTTATTTAAAAATTTTGTTAGAGTTAATAGTTGCTTAGGTGGCCAAAATGTGATGACATGGCTGATAATGAATTACATACAATTATTCCGAAATTTATTTAAAAATTTTGTTAGAGTTAATAGTTGCTTAGGTGGCCAAAATGTGATGACATGGCTGATAATGAATTACNTATTAAGTATTATTTTACGTATAACGTTATCGTATTATATAAGTAAAAATATTTTATAAATATTTTAGTATAAGGTTATGTTTATATTTTGTAAAAAGAATTTACTAAGTAAAATAATATAGTTTTTAAAAGTATTTATGCTTATGACATGTTTAGCCCTTAGTTATAACAAATATTACACTTTTAGTCCTTATGTTAAAATATTTACATTTTTAATCCAAAATTGTACTTTTTCACTTTTTACTTTATCTTTTCATCAAATGACAGTTTTTACCCCTAGATTCCATTAAATTCTCACTGTTTTATTATAGGTCCGAAACTTTTAAAGTTTTGACACTCTTAGTCCCTTAACGAAATAATTTTGCAAAAGTAGTCCAATCGTTAAGTTTTAAAATAATAAACTTTTATTTTTACAAAAACCATTATATTTAACTTTATAAAAGTTTATAAAAATTAGTTTTTAGTTTTTAAGTTGATTTCGAAATCTAGTTTAGTTTTTCCGAATTTTTTTTTTAAAAGATTTAATATGAGCTCGTTAGCCCAAGCTCGGCCTAAAAATAGATTTTGAAGTTTTTAGTAAAAAGTTTGAGTGAGCTAAGGGTTAGGTCGATCTAAGCTAGTGTTAAACGTTATAAATCTTGCATGATTAGTCATCCCGATTTGGTTTAGTGCAAAGAAACATGTTGTCGAATAATATATATAGGTTATACGTATAAAATGAAATTTATTAAGGCGTTCCTTAGGCGTCTAGGTAGTTTTTAACGTGTTCATGTTTATGTATTCCCTAATGTTTAAGTCGTTAGTGATGTATCGTGCATGCATGAAATGAGAAAAGAAATGAACAACGAATGGAAAAAGAAATGGGGTACGAATACTTACAACACCCAAAGGTGGTGAAGTGGACGAGTGAAAACACGAGATGAGACGAGTGGCCTTGGTATCTCTCCGAATATAACACCACGGCCTAATATATCATCCCAAAGACTAGGAAATTGACCAAGATCTTCTTGTGTTGCTCCTTTGCTCTCTCGACAGTGTACAAAAAAAGGAAGAGAAGTTGTTTTTATGTTTTGTTTGAAAGTTTAGAGTATGGTAAAGGTGAAAGGAGTACGTGAGGTATTTATAAGGGAATCAAGTAGGTTTAAGTGTTAAACATGTGAAGCATGAGTTTGTAGTGTCATCCGAAATGGGACAAACTTGTCAAGTCTTTTGGGTTTAGTCTTGTCGAAGAGGCTTGGTCTTGGGGTTATGATTACGGCTTGGATTATTTTAAGTATAGGTCAAAGATGGTTTTGAAGAGTGGCTTGTACTAATCGAATATATTAAGGAAAGAAAGGAGGCATGTGAGCTTGTGTTGGTGGTAAAGAAACATAAGAACCTTTGGATAATGAACTTTGGAAGAAAGGGTATGGGGTAGGTGATTAATATAATGGTTAGGTTTAATGGTTAGAGTGGCTAAAGGTTTATGTTTCGTCTTTGTATATTGCACACGCAAAGAGAGGAAAAGATGGAGGGTTTTTTGTCGAGTCTTAAGGTGTCAAAGAAAAGATGTTGGAAGTTCTTGAGGTGACAAGTGAGGTTTTTGAAGTTTGATGTTGTGGTCGAGTGAGGCTAAGAAAGAAAAAGAAAGAAGGTAGCGTGAGAGATTTGGTCGACTAGGAAAAGAAATAAGAAAGAAATATTTCGTGTGGATTCATGCTACTGTGGCGTCGAAAGAAGGAACAAGGAAAGAAAAAGAATTAGAGTTCGCGTTTTGATTTGTGCTCGGGTTCGAGTCGAGTAAGGGACCAACGAAACAAAAATGGATGAAACATATATCAAGCATGTTTCCGAAATTCGAATAGGTTTGGTTGTCCCTTTTTTTCAAAGGAAATGTAGCCAATTGGCTACATTGTAATGTAGCTATGTTTTCCCCATATATATATATATATATATATATATATATATATATATATATATATATATATATATATATATATATATATATATATATATATATATATATATAG
>LBNU01022658.1:21755-32069 GCA_014162995.1 Artemisia annua
CGTTCAATCATTCGAGAAATACATAAGTAAATCCCTCATAAACGTTCAAGGCAGATTGCTAAGATCTGCGAAGGACTCGATGATTTACACTTAGTGTCCAATGATGCAAGACACTTAGTGTAGAAGTATTATGTGTACCTAAGAGATCTTTAATGTTATCTCGTGGCTCTAGACTCGATAAGTGCACAATTTGGTCGTCGGAGGTGTGGAGCAGAGTACCTCCTTTTCAATATCGACACACTCGTAGTGAATGGTCAATAGATTATGCAGGGTTCTCCGTGAGAATGAAACAAACATCTTTTGAGAGATGCCTGAGTGGCTAAAAAGGTTTAGGTGCATTGCGTCACTGGGTCCATACGTCTTTATCTTCAATACCGATGTCGCCTTAGCAACAACCAGTAGCATATGAATTGAACCCGGTGTCTGTCCTAAGGTTGATAAAATGGATGGCTATTTCTTTTCACCCTTTTCTTTCATTTCTTTTTAATTCTTCAACCCCTTCTTTCTCCTTTCATTCTTTTCTCCTTTTGTTATATCATACCTAAGGACTTCTAATTTCTAACTATTGGTGATGTTCTTGGGTAGATCCCTCCGGTTCTGGCGGATCATAGGACGGTTATTCCTATCCTTAGTCACCTTGTAACTCCATGACTATCCTATTGATGCCTTTGAACCAAATCATTGAAAATCTCTCAAAGTGTTTATGATTATAAAGCTTTTTGTTAACACTTTGAGGTTTTGGATTTTTTATGAAAGACTCCCCCTCCACATATGCTTATGAATGTTTTCAGAAATTTGCATATGCGGGAAGAGTTGGCACTTTTGAATTGATCCACTCTTAATAGACATGTACCCGAGGGACACGTTTACGTTGCTTAGTTAAAGGGATACATTATCAGTTTTTAGGTGATAACTAGCCCTAATAACTAACTTGAAGTTGCTAACATTTCTAAAAAGAAGTTAGACCCATCAAAGTAAACGTCTAGAAAGAGTTTCTCGAAATGGTACTTTCTACTAGGATAAATCCTTTCGAATACTAACATTTGTTGTTTCGTCAATTCATAGGTCAATTCTGAGTCGAGCTCGCACAAGATAAAACTTTTGACATCATATTTTAATCAATTTTCATCTTCTCCCCCTCAAAAATAGCATATAAAATGTTGTTTTTGTAAACGTTTTGATTAAAATATGCCTTTTTGAGTCTTATGAGGAGAAATCAATCAAGACTTTAAGATTTTAGAACGATGTTTGGGATCAAGTACTCCCCCTCAACGAGTGATTACTTATTGAGGTGAAATACTTGTCTTTTGAGCAGAATTGAAGAAATCATGAAAAGTTTGTTAATTCTACTCAAAAGTAAGAAGCTTTCGCTCCTTACATTAGGATTGTAGCACTGATGCGTACCACAGGGTCCTTTAAATACAAAGTTCGGGTTGTACACTGTTATGTGTGCACAAGCCGTAGCAATTACAAATCAATCAATATAAATGAAAATATTAAAATATTGGTACCGGAAGAATGGGAGCTGAAGTTCATCATTTGGCTATGCATCAAAGTCTGTGAACTGTGGATCAGGTCGTCTGAATGTCAAGACCGAAAATGAAGGTCGAACACCGATGTAGCTTTCCAACCTCCTGATCTGTTGACGACGGTACAACCTTTCTTTAATGGTATGGACAAAGTTGCGAATCATTCTTCGTCCATTAGCTTTCCACCTTGTTTCTCGACCCTCTTTTAACCTCTTCTTCTCATCATCCAACCTTTCTGCCAACCCATCACGAACTCTTTGAAGTGTCTCGTCACAAAACTTCTGAATTTCATCGAACCTCATAAGACGAAGTTGATTCTTCTTGTTGAGGTAGGTGATTCCAAACGATGGTTTTTGCACGAGAGTATACTATGATAATTCTTAAATTTCAGGAAATATGAGCTGTGGTTTGGTGAGGTTGATATTGTTCTGATAACTTTTAACGCCCAGCTGAAGGTCTTCCACTCTTTCTTGAACTATTAACCGTCTGATGTAGAGAAGTAGAGACGCGATGAAGTTGTATTGTGTTTCCCTTGGGAAGTTGAGCATTTTTCCTTGAACCTTTTCCAAATACATGTCTTCGATGTCATTCAGGTTCAGATCTGGGAAGTCTGCTTCACAAAACTTGTATTGCTTCTCATCCAATCTCTTGACGACGATTTCTTTCATGAAAGTGTAGTTGAATCTTCTATCTTCCACGAGTTCCATGATAGCAACGATACGAAGCGGATGCTTGACATTCTCACTTGATGTAAGGTGTAATCTGTGTGTGTAACCGAGTTTTCGTTTGTCAGGCCAATGTTGAATACCGAGAAGAGCTTCCCTGTTGTAAGTGACAGCTGACTTGCTGAAAATTGGTGTAGTCTCTTCAATGTCTGGTAATTCGTATCTGGCAGCTGGAACGGAAATCGTTAGTGAGGATGCGTATCGTTCCTTGGAAGTTTCATGAGCATGTTGAAGATATCGGAGATCATTGTTGAAGAAGTAGCGGTATGGGATCTTAGGTTTTTCAGGAAAGCCTTGAAGAGACAATAGCTTTGTCCAGTCTGTGAAGTAAGGAGTCTTGTCTTTCTTTTGTGTGTCGATGTTGGATTCAGGGTTGAGCCAGTCGAACGTGCCAGATAATGCGCAGGCAATGTTCTCCATGTTGTATTTGAGTTCAACTTTATTCCCTGATCGCTTCTTCAGAAAGTCCATAGCTTCACGGTTGATCCTTTTCAGTTCAGCTTTGGTCAACCTTTCAACTTGAAGTCCCGTCATGATACTTTGAGTCATCTGCAAAGTATTTCCATGCAGTGGTTCTTCGGCTTCAAGTGGTGGTTGTGCTTTGATTATATCGGTCAACCAATCAGATTGGGGAGCTTCTTCCACATCTAACCATGAGAAAGGAGTAGACTTTTTCTTCTTCGTCTTTGACTCTGTGGATTTCTTTTTCTCTTTGGTCTTTGCAGTTAATGATGGACCAGCTTGAAATTCAGGAATTTGTGATTCGGGGATTGATGATTCGGGTTCTTCCTGAGTCTCAGCTGGTTGAAGCATGAATGGTTCTTCTGACTGAGTTGGATCAGAGCCAGATGCTGGGGCATGTTGCTTGGTAGGTGGAGCCTTGGAAGTCTTATGTGGTTGTTGAGAAGATGATGGTCCTTTGGATGTCTTAGACTTCTTTCTTTTGGGATCAGAGTCAGGATCATCATCCTTCCTAGGTCTTTTGTGTTTCCCAGCAGCTTCCTTGCATGATTCTTTTGAGGCAATTGTTTGGAGTGCCTCAAACATTGTTGATTCATCAGGAGTCTTGTCTTCCTTATTTCTGAGTTTAGCAGCTAACAGGGCTTGTAGTTGTTCGGTTGAAAGTTCAGTTGGTGCTGGAGGAGCCCTGTCGGTGCGGAGGTAGAAAGGAGTAGACTGAAGCATGCGTTGGATACTATGCTTGATCCTGGTATTCAACTCTGAACGAATTGGCTCAAGAAGTTCTGACACTGCTGGTTGAGCAATTGCAGCAAGATTATCGGTAAGGTATTCGGCAGTGTATTCCATGATCATCCTGCTTATATCTGCTTGAAGTAGCTTTTGAACCAATCCCGTAGAGTCTTGGAGATCCTTGACTTGAGTAGTCAAAGTTTTGACTTGTTTTGAGAGCTTTTGAACTTGGTCTTTAAGGTCTCCATCTTGAGGTTGTGTCTCCTTCTTCTTTTGCATTGCCATAGCAATAGCTTGTCTGATCCTTTGCGATGCTGTCAAGGATGATTTGCTTCCCTTCTTCTTCTTGATTGATTTGCCTTTTGATGTTTTCTTTGTTGGTGGTGGAGATGAATGATGTGATGATGATGAAGATGATTCGTGGTCAGGTTCTGATGGAGGAGGTGAAGGATCCCTTGGAGGTGTGCCTGAGGGAATCAGAGGATCCTTTGAAGATGAATGAGATTGTATGTTGATGAATTGATCGGTGTCAAAGAATTCTTCGTCTTGTACATCACTAATCAATCATTCAGACTCCTCACTTGCTTTCTTTTTCAGTTCTTCTTCCCTTTGAACCTGATCAATGAACTCAGGTTTGATGAACTCAGTCTGCTCTTTCTCAGCATCATCCTCTGTAGCTTCCTTCATAATAATGTTCCCTTCTGGATCACGTTGTTCGGTTTCAGTCTGTGATGAAGGAGGAACTGCAGTGCTACTTGAGCCACCCTCTTGTGCCTCTATGTTGAGCGGTCGTTGGTGAGGCTGTGGATGTTGGAGATTGAGGAGTGCAGCTTCTCTTAGTTCTTTCAAATGCTGCTTTTCTTCTGCTCTAGGATCGACAATAACGCTTTTCAGTTTGCGTTTGTCGACTAGTGGTTCACAAACTGGTTCATTTGCTTCTTCTTCATCATGAAAATCACCACTGGGTTCATTAATGGTGATCCCTGTTCCTTTCTTTTGTTCCTTCAGAGAAGTTTCCTTGCTTATTTGTTTAGCAAGTTCGAGTCCAGGAAACTCCTCTTCATCATCCTGTGCTTTAGTTCTTCTTTCATAGTCTTCTTCGTCATCTGATTCAGAACCGAATTCAGATTCAGTTTCTGTTTCTGACGATGAAGCTGACGGTTCATCTTGAGGAATCTGTTTTGGTGCAGCTTTCCTCCTTGGTCTGGTGGGTGGTTTCGGTACAGTCTTAGATTGTTGGGAAGTTGTGGTACTGCTTGTACTTCCTGACTTGCCACCTCTTCTGCTTCGGGTTTGAACAATGGAAGCTGGTTCTTCTTCACCAATGTGACCAACTTGCCCAGCTTGAAAGGCTTTATCATAAATCTTGAAGTTTTGTCTCATTCCTTTCGTGCGTGGAATGAACCTGATGGTTTTGACGAAGGAGATCCTGAAGTCTTTATTGTAGATGTCTTTGGGTTCTGTTTGGTCTTGCATTCTCTTGATGTAATTAGGTGTTTTCTCACAGAAGTGTTCGATAAGCATCTTTGTGAACCTAACGAACGGAATCACGGTCCTCTCACGGTCAGTCTGAATGTGATGGATCATGTCACTCATTATGGATCTGGCGAAGTCAATCGGTTTCATGCTCATCATTCCCCAAAACACTTGCAGGTGCTCCAATCGTGGATGCTCGTGACCACTCCTCCTTCCAGCAATTGATCTGACTATCAACATGTAGAAGGTTCTTCATGGTTGTGGCAGATATTTGACGTTGAACTTCGATAGTTTGGTGAGTGACTGATTATCTGGAACATCATATCCTAGATCAATGAAGTAATCCAGGATTTCAAGTTCGGTCAATATAGGATGAAACTCATTGGGTGTCGGTAACATAAGAACGGTTCGAAGAACATCAAGATCTACTGTGTATTCCTGACGATCCAGCTTGACAGTGAATGATATATTGTCCAAGTTAGCCCGAGCAGTGTACCAGAACTGATGAATGTAGAAGATTGGTACTGATGTAGACTTGGTTAGCATTGGTTTGCAGGGATGAGCCAGTAGTATGTCCTTGACAATCTTGCATGTATCTTCTGGAATACTGAGTTTGTTGAAGTCAATGGGAGGATTGTTTAGGTCTATGATGACGTTGTAGTCTGCTGGGACAATTTCACCAAGTGTGAGTAGTGGTAGATTTTTTTCTGGGATAGATTCATTGTGTTGAGCCATTGTGTTCTGTAAATGTAATGTCATGAAATCAAACATCCAGATTCGTTAGTCATTAGTCTTCATCCATGTTTGTAATTCAAAGACGTATAAGTAACATGTCGCATTTATGGTCCAGTTAATTAATATGTGATTAGTGACAGTATTATCAATTAACATGTATCTAATAAGACATAGCAATTAAACATTTAAACCACAAACATCTAATAATAACATGATCACCAATACTACACAATCACAAATTAATAAACCTTATTACAACGCAAACATCATACACATTCATGAGGATTCATTCATTATACATGTTTTCGAAAAGTTACAATTCATGAGAATTCTCAAAAAAATATGTTAACCATGATCTCGAAAATATGACAAACAATGTTCTCGATAACTATTACTAAGGAAGATCTCGATAACTTTTGTGCAAGAAAGATCTCGATAATTTCTATGAGAAAGATCTCGAAAACTTGATGAACAAAGGTTCTCGATAATTCTTAGCCAAGTTTCTCGATAACATGGTCTCATATGTTCTCGAAAATTTTGAAAGATCTCGGTAATTAAGGATCTCGAAAATCTTAAGATCTCGATAGTTTTGTTGAGAGATTTCGAAAGTTTTCAAAGAGATCTCGATAACTATTGTTAAGGAGATTTCTCGAAAAATTTTCGAAAGATCTCGATAAAATTATCGAGAAAAGATCTTGATAAATTTTTCTCGAAAAATTCTTATACAAGAATTTTCGAAATCTTTGGAGACATACGTTTTCATTAAAATGTTTTATCCTTGAATGAATACCTGTGAATTGAGTGTGAAACAACAATTAGAAACACATCAATGTCACATCGAAAAGATCTCGAAAACTAACGAGCCCTAAAAATTATCTAGAACATTTTTAACGAGAGATCATGTTGAAATTCCCATGATTAACAGTTTAATTAGGCCCTAAATCACAAATATGAAAACGCCCAAATCACACATAAACCCTAACTATCGAAAAACATGCATACGAGATAATTAAAGCAATTAACGATTATAAACATGTTACAACTACTCTAACAAACATATCCCACCATTGAAATCAAGCACAATATCACTCAATCAAGAAAACCCAATTCGTACGCAAACCCTAAGTTTCGAAATCCACCTTAACATGATTATAGTTATGATTAAATGTTTCTAGCATGATTAAGATACATGTAACATCAAAAGCCCTATGAAACATTAAGCAAAAAACAGGCAAATCATGTTAATACGAATTAAGCGAAACCCTAGATTTCGAAAACCTAATTGTGAAAGATCTAGCCGATAAAAACTTGATTCATTAAAAACTATCTTTTAGATTAGGCCATAGATCATAGAAACACTTACGGATTGAAGGTTTGAAGGACGGTTTTGCTTTTTGGATTATACCCGTGAGATTGAAAAGGGAGTGTTTGTTTTTGAATTATTGTTATAACGATAAAAATGGGGGGGGGGGTTGTTTGTTTGTGTTATGATTTTGAAAGATTTTAACATTTAAAAGTCCAAATCATTAATATTTAACGGTTAAAGGTAACGGCTGTTAATGGCAAAGACATACTAAGCTAAAAGAAAATGAGAAAAGTAAGAAAATGATACGAGGGATAACCTGTGACGTTCCACCATTATAACAAGATAACACCATAACTTTTTGAAATATGCAAGTACATATGTTTGCACAATATTTTTGAATTTTGAAGAACAGTTTCTCCCCCTCAACACTTGGTATGAAAATTGAGAACTTTTTGATAAACCGAAGTGTTGAGGAAGGTAGTGTACATGCATTTTAAAAAACGAAAGAAAATAAAATAAATAAAAAATGGAAAATCTTTTTTGTATTTTGAAGATTTTTTGATTTTGTATTTTTGTTTTTGTTAAATATTTACAAAGATAGTTTTGGTATTTGACTCAGGTAATTGTTTTCAAGAAAAGACTTTAGATCATCTGGAGTCAAACACCGCATACAATCCGGTGAACTAGCTCAGTAAACCATCCCGGTGGTAATGGTTTTGTGAACAAGTCTGCCAGTTGGTATTCAGTACCCACAAAATATAACTCTATTGTACCATTTTCAACATGCTCCTTGATGAAGTGATAACGGAGATCAATGTGCTTAGACTTTGAATGCAGAACCGTGTTGCACGAGATTGCTATCGCACTTTTCGAGTCACAGTACATCGGAATGTTGTTGAATAAGTAACTGTAGTCCATTAGTTGTGTACGCATCCAAATGACTTGTGCACAACAGGCAGACATGGCTGCATATTCAGCTTCTGTTGACGATAGTGAAGTGCAATCCTGCTTCTTTGATTGCCAAGACACGAGTTTATCTCCAAGAAACTGCAAACCACTAGAAGTACTTTTGCGTGTATCTATACACCCTGCATGATCAGCATCTGAAAAAGCTATTAGTTCAAAACCAGAATCCTTCGGATACCAGATCCCCAAGTGAATGGTTCCCTTTACGTATCAAAGGATTCTCTTAGCCTTATTGAGGTGACGTTCGGTAGGACTGGACTGATAGCGAGAGCACATAAATACAGCAAATACAATATTCGGTCTACTAGCGGTGAGGTACATGAGTGACCCAATAATACTTTGGTATTTTGAAGGGTCAACTGGTTTCCCATTTGGATCCACATCTAACTTAGTTGTTGTTGGGAATTCTGCTAAGTGAGAATTCTACTGATGGTTACTGCTGAAGGAATCTGCTGAAGACACAGATTCTGCTGAAGATGTGATATTGCTGAAGACATAGTTTCAGCATATTTAGTTTCTGCGGATATAGTTAAACTGCGTATTATGTAATGTAGTTAGGATATGCATGAGTAATATTAGGAAAAGATAATGCATATCATTTAAAGTTTATAGAATATACGTTTCTTGGGAAACGGTTTAGGTTAGGGTTCCTTGTCTATAAAAGGAATACAAGTTTATGTTCTATGTGACACGAGTTTACAAGTTATTAATAGATAAAAAATCCATAGAGGATTAAACGTTCTTAGTATTCATTGTTTATGTTTGTATTTGTTTTCCGCATTAGAATACAAGCTTTGGAGATTCTCTATTAGAGTGTTTGTGATTACATAGACACTGCTAACGATCAACGAGAGCTACAAGATCTATCAAGGGTATTAGATTCAACAAGTGGTATAAGAGCCTCGGGAGAGTCTCTTTGATGCTGAGAACATCAACTTTTTACACACTCCTCAATAACACAACCTTACATCATGCCTGGATCTGACACTGAGTCAGATACAACACACAATCAAAGTACAGCATCCCTTCATCACCTCACTCTCACTAACAGCAATGCAAAATTCCCCTACCTTAAGAAAGAAGAGTATGAACTCTGGGCAATGCAGATGCAGAACTGGATTACCAACATTGATCATAATCTTTGGAAGGTGGTCCTTAAAGGTAACAGTCCAAAGAGGACTGGCACTGACGCAGATGGTAGAATATACTATCTTAATCCTACATCTGCTGAAGAGGTTCTTGCTCTTCAGAGGGAAAATAA
Source organism: Artemisia annua (assembly GCA_014162995.1). Taxonomy (NCBI): domain Eukaryota; kingdom Viridiplantae; phylum Streptophyta; class Magnoliopsida; order Asterales; family Asteraceae; genus Artemisia; species Artemisia annua. The sequence goes on from LBNU01022658.1 coordinate 30,945, forward strand.
AGTGAGAACTATTCTTCTTCAAGCTATACCTCCAGATCAATTGGGTGACTTTCACTTCATGACTGACGCAAAGGATCTCTGGATGGCAATTAAAGCTAGATTTGGTGGGAATGATGAGTCAAGAAGGATGAGGAAGTCAATGCTGAAGCAGCAGTTTCAAGAGTTTCAGATCAATAAGGAAGAAGGTATCTACAAGGGTTATGACAAATTTCATAAGATTCTGAGTCAATTGAATCAGCTGAAGGCAAGGCCAGACAATGAAGATTGCAATGCTAAATTCTTAAGATCCTTGCCTCCATCATGGCTTCAAGTAAGCATTGCACTCAAAGCTAAGGGTGGATTGGACATGATGAGTTTTGATGATTTATACAACAAGCTCAAAACTCTTGAACCAGATGTCAAAAGTCCTATTCGTTCAACTACTCCTTACTCAGCTTTTGTTGGTTCCACCTCCAATATAATGCCTCCTAGTTCAAGTCCAATTTCATCTGCATCATCTTCATACACACCAACCAAATCACATTCTTCTGGTAGTGTGTTGGAAGATGTACTTCACTCTTTTGTTGCTGATTGTGAATCTCAGCAGCAACTTCCTATGAGGACTATGAACAGGTGGATCCATTGGATATGGAAGAGATGAACTTGAAGTGGCAGGTGGCTATGCTCTCATTGAGCATCAAGAGATTTGAGAAAAAGGTTGGGAGGAAGTTTGGTTTCAATGGCAGGGATTCAGCTAGGTTTGACAGAAGAAAGATCAAGTGCTACACTTGTGGTCAAATGGGTCACTTCTCCAGAGAATGCAAGGACAGGAAATCTACTGATGAGGTTAGGTATTCTACCTATCAGCAGAAACAAGGGGAAGTTGATACTGCCAAAACTGGATATCCCACAGCCTTGATCACTTTGGATGATCATGTTGACTGGAAGGCTCATGAGAGAAATGATGGTGATAGTGATCAGAGTGGACTGCTGGCAAGCTGTACTTCAGAGGATGTTCATGATCAATTTGCTCTTATGGGCATTTCTCAGGTACATAACTGTGTGTTTGGTTGTAGTGTGAGATATAATGAACTTAAAGAAATGTATGATGAGTTAAAACCTGAATATAATGAGTGTTATAAAGAC
>LBNU01022658.1:53880-72683 GCA_014162995.1 Artemisia annua
ATATATATATATATATATATATATATATATATATATATATATATATATATATATATATATATATATATATATATATATATATATATATATATATATATATATATATATATATATATATATATATACTGAAAACTCGACATATCAACTCAGGTTACGTGTTGGAGACGTTTATCAACTTTACTTAATTTGTTTTCCATCCAGACAACTGTAGCATCGAGGTGATTCATAGCCCCTCTTTTCTTATTGTGAAATTTTTGGGTGAGATACATGCTCGTTTTACTTACTGATTTTACTCGTTTAACTTAACTGCTTTACTCAATTGATGAAATACCATATTTGCTTATTGAAACTTATCACTTGCTGAACATAAGTACTTTCTGTATGCTTTCCTGATTTATATATCTTAAGTTATCCCCTATTGCCATTTAAAAGTTCCTCATATCATGACCCATTAATCACTTGAGAGTGAAACCGTGGATAACGAATAGATCTATTGGCAGTTGACGCCCCATTTGTGTAGCCGGATAGGTTACCAAATGCATTATATTTGAGATTAAATAGGAAGTTGGCAAGCTCCTACCAGAGGGAATTATTACTTTCATTTAATTATGTTAATAATTAACATCACTTCGGTGATGTCCTACTGTTAAGGTTTGCGTGTCATGAGGCTTAGAGCAATATAGTATAACGTGAGACAATATTGTTGTTTTACCTTAATTTTATGAATTTACAATTACGTAACTTAAATCTTGTGTTCAATCCCTTTATATTAAATTTTAATTGTATTCATTTACAATTATCTTATCTGAAATCCAAGCTCACTGATTTTTGCTGAAATATATATAATTGTATTTATTTACAATTATCCTACTTGAAAACCTGAGCTCATCTGATTCTTATTATTGTATGATTATATTCGTATACGATTATCCTTTAAACTTGAATCCATCGGATGATTTTACAAATGAACTAAGGGTATTTAAAAATGTAAATTACTACTTATTTTATCGATATTGGTATTTATTACAAATATAGTCCAAACAAAAGATTTTTGAAAACAAAAGATTTACTCATAAACTCTATGATCTCACCAACCTTTGTGTTGACATTTTTAGCATGTTTATCTCAGGTTTATACTGAAGGATGTTGGCATGAAGAGGCACAGATACGGAAAGAAGGCTAAAGATTTTATTATCATTTGATAACTTATTTGACAAATTGTAAAACTACTAGGACCTCATTTTGTAAAACTCTGATATTTGAATAATAAAATCTTTTAAAGACAACTTGATTAGAGATCGTTTTCTATTATTATAACTGTTGTGCCGTCGAGTAACACCCAGCTTTAATTCCGCTGCGTATCCCAAATTTGGGGGTGTTACAGATTGGTAACAGAGCTACAGTTATAGAGAAACGGATCTAATTGAGATCCAAACTATAATCATTTTTACAAACAAAACATTTATAGCCTTTCGTTCTCCGTGCCTTCCATCCTCCTGATGATTATGTGACTTCTAGGTAATTTATATCACTTAAACATTCTAGTATGTTGATATCTGCATATGCCTATTAACCACTTAAGGGTGGCCTAGTGGTAAAGGGCTTGTGACTATCACTCTAAAATGTGTGAGGTCTCAAGTTCAATTCCTGCTAGGTGCAAACAACCTTAAGTGGCCACGTTAACCTCTTGAAAAGGGAGAGCTTCACCTGGTTTGAGTCTGTGTGACGGTGGGTTCAAACCCCTTGGAATAGTCGGCCAAAAGGTCGGAAACCATGGTTATCAAAAAAAAAAATCTGCAATATGCCTATTCTAAGGCATTACGGTTTAATCCTATCTCCCTGAGCATGTATCTACTTCAATAGTTTCAAAATTTACGTAACCTTCCCAAGACATTGTGGTTTTCACAATTCTTATCCTATTTACGTTAAATATATACTCATCAAATTATTTGAATTCTATGTCAACTTTTCTTGATTATCTTACTCTCATCTCCAAAAATGAGTGTAAATACTCCTTCCGTACTCTTAGAACATCCTAAATGGCCTTGTAACTCATCGGCTAAGTACGAATGTTGAGTCAGAAATTTTTAAGTAGGATGATTTGCAATATCTTTATTTGAATGGATTGGGACGCCATTTTATTTAAATACAGAAATTATGAATCACTGAACCATAAGTTTATATTTCTTTATTTATATTGTTTGGGACGCCTCTCTATATAAGTAATGGATTATAAACGAGTGGACTTAATTGTATCTGAAATGACATAAGTATGAACGCAAAGATCACAAGAATTCGCAAAATATATGAAAAATAAATTATACATTCACTAAAAATTACATAGAAATTTATTACAACGCTCCTGCCATAATACTATCTACTGCTTCCAAGATTCATCGATGACGACGGCTAGAACCATGAGTGGGATGAGAAACGTCAAAACCCCGGCCAAAACTGCGTAGTCCTCTTCCGGAATGTAGACCATGAAGGTAGCAGCAGCAACAACATATACGATCGCAATAATGGTTATAATGTGCGGCATTTTGAAAAATATAACGAGAGAAAATTTTGGGTGATGGAGAAATAAGAATTAAATGGGGTATTTATAGGAAGAGTTATCATTGGAATTACTGTTCAAGACCGTTTGAGTTACTGTTCATGACCGTTAGGTTACTGTTCATGACCGTAGGGTGACTGCTCATGACCGTTGGGTTATACAAGGATATTTTGCACAAACTCTAACCCTAGTATTTTTATAAATGTTAAACTAAATGTACAAGACCTTAAACCCATAGTACAAGTGATTAATGCATAAAATCTAAAAACCGTATAATTATTAACTTAAATATGTGTAAACTAACTTATATTTTGTTGAGGCAACATGATCAATATCTCCTAATATTTTAATGATGACAAATAAACCTTTGAAACACATAAAATAACAAACGGTAGCCAAAATTTCCCGAACCCCATACCTGCTCCTGACGCGTCACCCACGCGTCAACGCGTGGCTGACGCGCCAGGCTACTGTATGGGTTCGGACGAATTTTGAAAGTTGGCTTTCCCTTTACTCGACAAATGTGGATCTTTCAATACAGGTATGAATATGCTACGTGCTTAATTGAGAACACTCGAAACAAGTTTTGGGATTAGAGAGATCCAACTTTTAAAATACCCGCTTACGGGAAAACACCAACTCAAGTTTTCTAACTCTCGCCTCTAGCCAAGGCTTTTCTAAACTTAGGGAGCTTATATATTTCACGTAACATCACGTGAAAGCATCCATATGCTCATATCCCGTGCTTATGTCTTCTCTAATCACGTAACAGGTTTACTCCCTTATTGGTCAAACTAAGTCCAAGGTCTCTTTGCGTAAACGCATCCTTTCCCGCATGGGTTATGCTTTACATCAAGGCAAATTACTTGACTTAATTGTTCCAAGGTGTTAGTTGAGTACGTCGAGTCGTGGAAAGTCACGAGTTATGAAATTATGGATTCTCGACGTTGTGTTACTTGGATTTATAAGTAACCTATGATTTTCTCAACTTATAATCTTAATTGTCTAAACCTTTTCTTCTTAATGACAATTAGATTATTTACTAATCTTATTTTAATCTCATTTTCACAAAAGTCATACAATCTAATCTCCCACAATCCTTCCCAAATATACCTTCTTTTTTTAATCTCTTACAATATTCCCTTACACCTTACACAAAGTGTACTTTGTCTCCTCACAAACTCCCACACAATATTCCCTTTAGTTTACCAACTTCCCATACACTTTCTTATACACATACATACACTTCCCTATACACACACATATACACTCTTTTCTACACACACACATCCTTACACATACATACTCACATACACACACCTTTATTTTCAAAATACACACACTTCACTCACATACCTCTCTTCACACACACAAGGCTCTCCATCCAATCACTCTCACATATTCCTTACACATACAACTCACTCCCTGTACACATCCCATCCTTACAACACATATCTCATATCCCCAACAACTTTATTTTCAAATTTACACACACTACTCACAACCATCCCACTCTTTACACACACTAGGCTCCCATCACAACCTTACCTACATATTCTCTTACAAACATCTCTTCACTCTTACACAATCCAACTCATCCCTTATACTCCTTACACACTCTTCATCTCAACCATTCATTTTCTTACAACACATCTCAACCATCCATTTCTCCTTCCTCCCCAAGAAATGGAATATCCTTTCTTAACCCAACCATGGTTCACTTCTAACCCAACCATGGTTAGCTCTCTACACACCCATTCTCATTTAACCTTGGTTAACTCTTAACCACACCAAGGATGGAATATTCCCTTGGATATACTCTTTAACCTAACCATGGTTTATTCTCTACACACTTTTCTAACCTAACCATGGTTACTTCTTAACCCAACCTCTCACACTCTTCCCTATAGAGGAATATCCTATGGCATATTCTTTACTCTATTATGCCATGTGAGGAATACCCATTCTACCCCTACCAAATTACCCTTTCTACTCTTCTACTCTTCGTATTTGGTTTTCTCATAAACACTTGACTAAACATTATCCAAATTGGCTATTTGAGTTGGTAAACGTTAGATTGATTAATGTTAAGGTTTAGTGTGAAGTACAATTGGGGGTTTAGTAAGGTTATGATTTATAAGGACCAACACCCAACACTTGGGATTTCTACAACAGAGGTCCTGGCGCGCTGCCCGCGCGTTGACGCGTGGGTGACGCCCCGGCCTCGGTAAATTAATCCCAAGTTTGGGTCTTGGCCTATAAATACCCCCTTGCCTCTTGTATTCCTCACCCCTTGCCATTATTCTTTCTCTCTACATTCTTTCTCTCTAATCTCTCTAATTCTATCTTGTGTTCTGAGTTAAACACACTAACATCTTTGAAAGAACACATCCCCTTGCAAAGGAAGAATCTCAAGAACTTAATCCACTCTTGTGATTGTGTCGAGGGTCTTCTTATCTTTACCCTTTCTATTACAATCGAGTCTCTAGGTTAGGTTAGGGCTTGATTAAACAAACATTCTTTCATTCTATTGTTTGTAAGGGAAGTCTTGTGTCTTGGTGACCAAGCCTAGATCATTGGGGATCTAGTTGGGGTTTGATACTTCCGGGTGGAAGTTTTGGTTGAGGTCTAGGTGACCAAGTGTAAGTCGAGTCACGAGGTCCTTTTGGGTGGTTTCCGAGGGCGGAATACCGTTGGTGAGTAACTCCTTCTTTGTGAGCATCAATATTAGGGAATATTGGTGGAGTGAAGTTGTAACGGTTTGTAGTCCACCGAAAGGATTATACTAGTGAATAGTATCGGTGTCGTGGATTCGCAACTGGACGTACGGATGGTATAAACCCCCCATCCCGAACCAGTATATATCGTGGTGTTCTTTACTTGCTTTATATACTTGTGGTTGTGATTGTGTTTGTGGTTGCTCTTACTTAGACCACTTGGTTATCTTCGAGGCTTAAAGTTTTTAAGTGTTCTAAAAGCCGAAGAAACCGTATTTACCCCCCTCTACGGTTCTACATATTTATTTTAAACTTTACTAGATACTAAAAATATATTTTTTATGATCTTTAAGCCCATAGTACCACCCTTTATAGCATAATTCGAATTTCTCTTTATTTCCTATATAATTCGATATTAAAACCCTAAATGATTTTCTAAATGATACCTTCTTAATTTACCCCATTACCTAAACCTAGAGTACAACTTCCTTAAGCATAATTCGATACAACCTTATATTATTACATAATTCGACACTTATATTAACCTAATAAACCTTAAATTACACCAAAAAGCCATACCTTTTCCCCAACAGTCATGACCCTTCCTGCCAACAGCTTTTAACCGAAAATAACTAACTTTCGGTTGGGTTATATTGACCAGAATTGATCTCTTCAAAAACGTAACGAATATAACAACTTTCTGTGTATTGCTTTGATTTCTCATGCCTTAGAAACAAAGTGTTGATTCTCTGTGTTATCCAATTGAGGATTTTGTGATACCCGAGGCGTATAGGATCAAAATACTTCAATCTGAAAGTGATTTCTACACGATTTAGAGAGTATCAGGATTATTACCACCCACACACACCTAAATTCTAACAAAGATTGTAGTGGTTTCTGGTTTTAATCATGATGGATTCTATGAAAGAGATGACGTTGAAGTTTGGAAAGTTAGACAAGTTTGAGGGCAGTGACTTCAGGCGCTGGCAGAAGAAGATGCATTTCCTTCTAACAAATTTGAAGGTTGTGTATGTTCTGAGTGCCCCCATGCCAGAGTACGTTGAAGATCAGGAGACGTTGGAAGAGACGAGGAAACGAATGAAGTGGGAGAATGATGACTAAAAAGGGGATACACGCCCATCTTTTTTTTGTTCCAAAAGCATAAATTGAGCTCGAAGTTTTGACCCATCTTAAACTTTACCCATTAGGGACACTCTAACCTGTTTTGACGGGTTAGCCAAGCTGCCCGAACTGCCCATTTTGTCGCTCATAAATAGTAAGAAGAGTAAATTACATAGATGGTCCCTGTGGTTTGCCCAAAGTTTCACCCACAGTCCCTGAAAGTTAAAAGTTGCACGGATAGTCCCTATCTTTGAAAAGAATAACACTCATGGTCCCTCCACTTAACTGGCGTTATTGGCTTCCGTTATCTTTTACACGTTAGTCCCTTTTGGTTAAATATCGTTTCATCGTTAGTCCTTTATAATAACGGTTGTTTATAATTTAAAGTTTTTCGACTTTTCTTACGTTTTCATCCGTTTTTATACGTTTTCATGCGTTTTAATCCGTTTTCGTCCGTTTTTATATGATTTCGTCCGTTTTTCTTACGTTTTCATGAGTTTTTATATGTTTTCACTCGTTTTTCTTACGTTATTGTTTGTTTTCCTACGTTTTCATTTGTTTTTATCCGTTTTCGCTTGTTTTTATACGTTTTCCTTTCTTTTTCTTACATTTTCATACGTTTTTATCCATTTTTATACGTTTTTATCCGTCTTCGTCCATTTTTATCCGTATTCAAGCTTCGTAAGATGAGTATGACTATGCTCAAAACTTTGATCAAAGATCGGAATGGAGAAACAAGGTTGATATTTTGCCTAGATCATTTTCTGTTCAATTTTTATCTGTTTTTGTCCGTTTTTATAGGTTTTCATCTGGTTTTATCCGTTTTTGTCCGTAAGCCACCCCCACCACCAATGAAAAAAACCAATTTTTTTTTTCAATTTTTTTTTCTAAATTTTTTTACGAAAAAGTTTTTTAAAAAATTATTTTTGGTAAAAAAATTCTAAAATAAAAAAGATTCTGAAAAAATTTCAAAAAAAAATCAAAAATTATTTTTGGCAAAAAGAAAGTCTCTAAAAAAAATTTCTAAAATAAAAAAGATTATGAAAAAAATTTCAAAAAAAAAATCGATAATTATTTTTGGATTCTTTTTTGAAATTTTTTTTAGAATCTTTGTTATTTTAGAATTTATTTTAGAAACTTTTTTTACCAAAAATAATTTTTTAAAAACGGATGAAAACGTAGGAAAACAAATAATAACGTAAGAAAAACGAGCGAAAACGTATAAAAACGCATAATAACGTAAGAAAAACGGACGAAATCGTATAAAAACGGACGAAAATGGATTAAAACGCATGAAAACGTATAAAAACGGATGAAAACGTAAGAAAAATTCGAAAAACTTTAAATTATAAACGGCCGTTATTATAAAGGACTAACGATGCAACGATATTTAACCAAAAGGGACTAACGTGTAAAAGATAACGGAAGCCACTAACGCCAGTTAAGTGGAGGGACCATGAGTGTTATTCTTTTCAAAGATAGGGACTATCTGTGCATCTTTTAACTTTCAGGGACTGTGGGTGAAACTTTGGGCAAACCACAGGGACCATCTATGTAATTTACTCTAGTAAGAAATCATTTGTAATCGGTACACTACAACATTTGTTTAATTTTTACCATAATACCTTATAGTAAAAATATGTATACCACTATCAATAAGTGGTTAAGAAGTGGCACATAAAGACTATTTGGTCATCACTACAAAATGCACACCTTCCCCAAAATGCACTCAGCAGGCTGATATCCATCCCGTGCTCATTGGAAAATCATGTCTCTATAATGAAGATGCTTTTTGTAAATTGTTATTGACTGTCATCTATCCTAAATCAAAATAAGGTCTTGAAATGCCACAAATACTATAACATATTGATATATATTTGCGCGACTAAGTTGTGTCTAACTCGTGAAAAACAAAGTATGTGTGTACACAACTAATTATTATGGTACTAATTAAGGGTGAGAACCTATTGCGGCAAGGCACTGAACTTGAACAATATTCTACCAATGTGCATAGCAAATAGTTGTGGATATGTATGAGCTACTACTTAACTAAAATAAATTGTTGTATATTATGATCGGTTAGCACATTAGTAATGTTGATTAATACTATTCAAATTTAGCGAATAAGTATCGAGTATGAAATGTTAAAACACACCCATTGAGTTACCCCATGTTGATACAATTCATCCAAGAGATTAACTCCATATATCAGTCCGCAGTGACCTACACATCTCAAAACCTCATCATACGACTTCAATGCTATTATCCTTAGTCACCAAACCTAATAAACCTCATCTATTTGTAACGAATCAAAAAATTCTTCTAAAGTTGTAACAGGCTTCGCGTAACCTAACTCTACTCACACGCAAATTCAAATGGAATAATAAGGACACTAAGTGTAAATTATCGAGTCCTACGCAGATCTTAGCAATCTGCCGAGAACATTTATGAGAGGATTCACAATTGTGATTCTCAGTGATTGAATGGAAACTCCTGCCAGGGTCAACATCAAACAGCCCTGACAGCAGGTCACTTCGGTAACCCCTTGTGGGTTACGCCTAGTGTTCGCGGTGGTGTTCCAAAACGGTCTACAGTCGTGGGGTGATCTCCAGTAACTCACCCAATCGTTGATCTACTTCGGTAGGTCTTGTAAGCTCTCTCTAGGGCATCCGACATGGGAACGGCCTTGGTAAGGGTTAGAAGGAGTCTTCACATTATGCTGTTGACAATCTCTAATTCCAAACATGTAAGTACCGGTTGTTTATGACTAACAGTTTTCATGCAGCATCACATCACCTCCATGGCGAAAGATTCGACATGCTCATACCTACGTCAGAAAGTCAATGAAAGCTCCCCCAACGATCTAAGCTTCACAAAGTTCAAAGAAAGATTGATATGTGCCTTTTTGCACACATCTTTTCTTCCGTTTTACAAGTCAAAACGACCAAGAACACCCAAAAACGATCAAATAATGTCACAAATATCCTTGAAGTATGTTTTTGCGTGTTTCTGATACAAAGGATTGAAAATAGACGAAAAACTGGGCAAATATGCAAAAATGTCAAAACTAGTCCCTGAACTTTTAGAAAATGTCAGAAATGGTCCCTGGATAGTTTTTATGAAGAAAAGTCAACTAAAAGTCCTCCAACAATCCTCAAATGACAAGATTGATCCTTGGATTGCATTTTCAGAATATTACAAGTTTAGTCCCTCAAGTTTGGCAAATTGGCAAAAATGCCCCCCCGGGAATTATAATTTGAAGAAAAGTGATCTTGTAAACCTTGGGAATTCACAACTTGACAAAAGTGGCCCTTGAATGAAGTTTGGAATATTGGCAGAATTGGTCCTTGAAAAATCAGATTATTACATCTTTGGTCCTTGGGCTAATTACTACTAATAATCCTAAACTACACCTAAACTAATAACCCAACAAACCCTTTGGCCCAACACATTTGCAAAGCCCAAGTCAACCACCCACTTAACCCAGTCAAACCCCCCTTTGTAATATTACGGGTTAAACTCAGTCAAACTGTCAAACCTCCCCCTTTATCCCTTCCCCCCTTTTACCCAGTACAACACCACCACCATAGCCATGGCTACTGTTGCACTCCACCCCCTCAAAAGCACCCCAAAACACAATTCCCCAACCCACTATCACCATTTCCCACCTCCAAATCCCTACCTAACCCCAATATACACCCTGGCAGTCCCAATCCTTACAAATACATTTTGGCGCCAAATTTCAATGGAGGGCTAGGATTAATCTTGGAGCAATTCAATGACTGGGATTTGTTCGCGAGGTTCAAGAGGGCATTTTGAAACCCTAATTCCAGAGAAGCAAGCACATGAAGATCAATTCCTACCTACCACTTATGTTAGTATAAATAGGGCATCAATGTAGCCTTCAAAGGCATCCCTCTTCTTAGTATCTTTTCTGTTTTTAGAATCTATTTACATTTGTAATTCTGAATTTCCAGTTTAATTGAAGTTATCTTTAAGTTATTTCAAATTCGTATTTTTAATCCTAAATTTCTTGTCATTCCCTTTATATACTGTTTAATTTGTCTAAGAATCTTACTTCAAATTTGTTTAAGTTATTTGAAACCAAAGAAAAGTAAAAATCCAGAAAAGAAAAGAGAAAAAAAAAATACAAAAGAAGATTAAAAAAATCAAAAAAAATATTGAAGAAGAAGTAGTTGCAGTTGCAAAGATGGTTATGGAGATTGGTTTAGAGTCTCATGGGAGACAATAGGATGTTCTATTGGTTCTTGGTTCTCAGTAATCTCTAGCTTGGATGACAAGTAAGAAAAATTACCAAAGTTTTTCATATTATATGCTAAGTGCAACTTGCTGTCATTAATTGTTGCTTTCTGCTTAGTTAAGTTTATTTGAGCTTAGTGTAGAGTAATTAGTGTAGTATTCGTGTTAATTTACTCATTCTTTTTGATAATCTTTGAAAACAGTTTTTTGGGTAAAAGGGATGTTTCACCCTGGTAAAATATATTATCCAAAAAAAACGTTGAAGTACAAAGGACGAGGGTGACTTCCCTCGCCTCAGTCCCTTAGGACACTTACAGACTCGAATATAAGAATGACACGACACTCCTATAACTTACAATAAAGTGAACCTACCAATAATGACAAAGTACATAAAAATTACAATACTACTCAAGAGAAGTACGTGAGCCTTCCATATCACTATTGTGGTCCACTTTAACTTCCATGAAGAATCCACGAACATCCAAGCATTCTTCAACATAGTATCCAAGAACACCACAAACAAAACCTACATGATCATCAACATAACAATCTGAAGAGTTTTTGAATAAGAACTCTAACAAACTTAACTTCCACGCTTAAAGCAGCAGCAACATCACAAAATCCATAAGGTGTAAGTCTGAACATGCACGTAATACATCCATACGAACCAAATTTGTGTAGCCAAACGGACTTGTACATACAATAGGGTTACACCCTAACTTCCAACAATGAAGGCAAAAGTTTTTTGAATAAGAAATCAATAAACTTAACTTCCAATAACGAACAGCAGCAGAACTTTCATCTCTCTCAACCCACTTGAAACACGAATGACTTACAGCATCAAGCAGAATGCACACGTTAGATCCAAAATCCAAAACCCTAAAACGGGTTACTTGCAAGGAGAAGATAACCAACCCCACATTCATAATACCAACATCATAATAAGAACAAACAATATCATGGATAACTTCCAGCATAACATTCAATGAGAATCATAAACAGAACCAAGGATTCTGTTATAGCGTCTGAGCATCAAATACCTACCCCAATGATAAAATAACGAAACCCTAAGAGAGGGTTAAGTTTCGATGAAGCTTCAATACACAACCAGAACACAACACCATGAATAAAACAATAAAGCTCAATCCGAAACCGAACAATATATAAGCAATGGGAATGTCGGTTTAAATATCCCTAAAAAAATGATTTAGGGAATCACAAGATCAACACCGATCACAAAGATATAACAATGAAGAACAATCAATAACCGACTTTGAATATGTGATAAGATGGTCGGTTAATGAACAGATCAATAAGAGAAACGAAACCCTTAAAGAAAGATTGAAACAATAAGGTGGGTTTAGGGTTTATAGTGAATTGTTCAAGATCAAATCCTAATAACAATTCCACCAGAAACTTAGGTGAATGACGATTAAGGCTTAGGGAATGATCAAGAACAGGTCGGCCACCAAAAACCCTACAACCCTAAATAGCCGACAACTAATAATCTCCCCAAACCGAATGAAAAACTAATAAATCTGTAATAGAAACTAAAGAACACAAATGTTAATTAGTTCCAATACAGATCTTTAATGAATCATACAGATTAGGAAGAGAATTAGAAGCAAACGATTTAGGGTTGTATGGTTTTTAGTCGACCTTTTTTTTCACCAGAGAGAGAGAGAACGATTTAGGGTTCTTTTTTTAAGAAAACAGTTAGAATAGGGGTGTTTGGATTAAGCTGATACACTGAGTTGTTGTAACTATTGGTGGTTAAAAGTTGTTAGTACTTTGTTCTTGAGCTGAATACAATCCAAATTGACCAACTAATTGGTCACTTTTATAAAAAAAAGTCAAATCCTCTTCTAAACTCCCTTGGCAGTTTACTGTTGGTGGATTTGTAATTCAAATCCTTGAATTCAACTCACAACTAGGTTAGATTGATAGATTTAGTTTCATTTACCCTACTTAAACCTTATTCAATCAATTAAGCTCAGTCTAATTCCACCATATTCAACTTTGTTCAAAATCATAAAAGTCAAAATTGCATATTGAGTTAAAATGGGACAGATTTCAAAAGGGAATATAGGTTCATTTGTTGATGAAATCAAGTAAAGTTTGTTGATTTAAGTTCTTTGCCACCTTGTTTATCATTTTCAAAAAGAAAACCTGATTTTGGAAGTAATTTGATCACTAAAAATTGGTTTTGAAGCTGCTTATCTGACACACATAAGCCCCTGCATCCTGAGTTTGGAAGAATTTCATAGAGCCTTAGATTGTTCATTAGTAAGTGTTAGGTTTTGATCTTTGTAGCTTTAGAAAGCCCCCTAGGTTTCCTTTAGATACATGCTTTTAGTTTAGCCATAACTGCTTATCTAGTGCTTAAAATTTTGGCCTTCATTTTGCCCTTTTGGCTGCTGCTGCTGTGTGTACTCAGTATATGCTGAGCAGTGTTGACTTTCTTGTTGTTATTCTTGATTATTGATCTTATCATTGTACTAGTTGTTGTCCATTATTGCTTGTGTTGTTGTTTGTTTGTCTGTTTAAGCTATTGTGAGCTTATTGGCTTATTCAAGCTTATTGTTGTTCTTGCTTGCTGCTATTGCTAGTGTTCTTGTTGTTTGTTCTTGATTAATTTTGTTGTTGTTGTTGTTGTTGTTGTTCTTGAATGTCTGCTTGTTGTTCTTGTTGTTAGTTGTTATTATTAGTTGTTGTTGTTACTGCTATTTGTTGTTGTTTTGCTTAATCAAGCCCTTTGTGGTTTGGTTGGCAGCCAAACAAGAGAAAAAAGAAAACAAAGAAAACTTTGAAATTCCTTTTGATTCTCAAATCTGTTTTGACATCAAGGATTTGTTTAAGTTATGTTCAAATCTGTTTTTTTACCTTCAAACAGGAAGTACAATTTGTGTTTGTGTTTGTGAGTTTGTGAATCAGTAAACAAAACAAAGAAAAAGAAAAAAAAAATTGGGTTTATGGGATTCGAACTCAGGACCTTCTGCATAAATACACAAACACACCACACACTACCAACTGCGCCCTAGGGACTTGCAGTTATCTTTATCTTTTTTTAATATTTAACCACCTTTCTTCCCTTTTTGCTTATTAACTTATTTTCTGCTTATTTCTGCTTTTCTATACTGATTTTCCCAACTTTTTATTTTTCTTAGTTTTTTTGTAGCCTTAGTTAATTACCAAAAAAGTTTCAGATTTATTAGAATAGTTTTAGTATTTATTTTGATTTAATTAGTGATAAATTGTTTTTAATTCATAAAAAATAGAATTTTTATTGAAAAATTAATTTTCTTTTTTCTAAAATTTTCTTTTGTCATTTTGTACGTAAGAAAATTGTTTGTATGCCCGTAGGACTTGTGTAGCAATAATTTCATGTTTTTACTTGCCCGTTGACGTTTATTTAGAATAAACGTCACGTTACTTGTTTAAATTGTGTTTTAAGATTTCCCGCTTCCTAATTATGTTTCCCGTAGTATTTTAGGACTTCCTTAGTTTTCCATTGCCTTTGTTCCCTTTAGGTTGCATTATTTTCATCTTCGTTTATTAATTTCCAAATTTCCGTTAATTTAACGTATCACAAAACCAAATAATCTTTCACAACCAAACATACAAGGTTTTAATCTCGATCTTTTCTCGAAACTTTCCATTCACACCTCGTTGGGGTACGACCCGGGAAATCACTTTCCCGGTCTTAAAAATATCACATTGCACGAGTTTACGAGGTAATCCTTTTCACGAAGGGTTTACTTGTATTTCTCCACGTCTTGTTGTCCTCACGATAACATTGACCTCACTTTGTTGGTATTTTTGATATAACATTTTAAACAACGAATCAAATGGCGCCGCTGCCGGGGAGGCTGTGTGTCGAAAGTCTCATTAAGGTTTAGACAATTTGTCTTGTAGAACCTTCGCAAGAAGTTATTGCTTTCAAAAACTTATAAAACACCAAAAATATTTTCCTTTTGTTTCTATATATGTATTATATCTATAAAAGATTAAAAACATAAAAAGATTTTCCCGTTTTCTTTGTTTAATAATTACAATAATAAAATCTTACCGTCGAAAACCAAGGCAGAACACTTCCCAACTGGGGGTGTGACCATAATAAGTTCCCAAACTAAAGATCAAAACTTGCCTTTGTATCACTTACGTTTTGGAAAACTTTTAAACGATAAGCAAACTTTAAGAGGATTCGAAACGGTATAGGGCGATCCAACGAACTTCGCCCTAGTGAGAGATCCATTCTTCTCTCCCGCTCCTTTGTGCGTTTGTCCTTAAAGGTTAACCTTGCGTTTGTGATTATTGGTTTAAGTTCCCCTGTCTTTTAAGTTGGTCTTGTTTTAATTGAAAGGTTTTTTGTTGTGCATGTGTACTCGTTCACAATCGAGGCGAAATCGTCAATCAAGAAACGTCTCCGAATTACGTCCTATTGTNCGAACTTCGCCCTAGTGAGAGATCCATTCTTCTCTCCCGCTCCTTTGTGCGTTTGTCCTTAAAGGTTAACCTTGCGTTTGTGATTATTGGTTTAAGTTCCCCTGTCTTTTAAGTTGGTCTTGTTTTAATTGAAAGGTTTTTTGTTGTGCATGTGTACTCGTTCACAATCGAGGCGAAATCGTCAATCAAGAAACGTCTCCGAATTACGTCCTATTGTTGAAGATCACGTTCCGAAAATGGATGATCACCATGAACCTCCGAAGGATGACCCACCTCCCGATCTCCGCAAGATGGAGGAGTTGTGTCAACCTACCATGCACGGAAGAGGTGGCCCATTGCTCCTCTTAACATCGCGGCTACGGATTTTGGACTTAAGCATCATATGATTCAACAAGTCCAGAACTCGTGCCAATTTCACGGTTTACTGGGTGATGATGCTAACAAACATCTTGACAAATTTCTCATTGTCACCCAAAGCATGAAACAAAACGGTGTCACCGATGATGCCCTTCGTTTGTACCTCTTCCATATTCTTTGACTCATCATGCCACCGCTTGGTTTGATCGACTTCCAAAGAATTCTATTCACACTTTTGAAGAGATGGTTTCTAAATTTCTTGCAAAATACTTTCCACCATCTATGGTTACTAAGTTACGTAATGAAATTAGTAACATTCGTCAGCTTCCCGATGAGTCCTTATTCGAGGCATGGGAACGCTATAAGCTTTCAATCGATCGGTGTCCTAATCATAACATGTTGTTAGTGACCCAAATAGATACTTTCTATAACGGGTTGATCATGAGACACCGAGATACAATCAATGCTGCTGCGGGTGGTACCTTTATGAAAAGGAGACCCGAAGAGTGCTATGATCTAATCGAAAACATGACCGCTCACCATAACTTTTGGGATTCCTCAGCCGAGAGAAACGAGTCATGTAGATCTATCACTCCAGCATCCAATGAAATAGTGACTCTCACAAAAAAGCTTAATGACTTATCAACGGCTATGTTGAGGATGAACCAAACCATCCAAAATCAACAAGTCAAAGCCGTGACTCAAAGTTGTGAAACTTGTGGAGGTCCACATTCTTATTCCGAGTGTCCAGCCACCGGTGGCTACACTCAAGAGAACGTTTATGCTGCTCAAAGTTCTTTCAATACGGGAGGTAATTCTCACCACCCGCAAGGAGATCGTAATCTCCTCAGCTATCGTTCTAACAATTTCCTTGGACCACCTGGGTTCAATCAAAACCAAAACCAAAGTTTCAATCATAATCAAAATGTCCAAAACCGTAACCAAAACCAAAATAGAATGAACCAAGGTTTTCAAAACCAAGGGAATTTCAACCAAGGGTTTCAAAATCAAGGAAACTTGAATAGAAATCAAGGTTATGGTAATCAAGGAAACAATTTTCATGGTAATGGTAATCAAAACCAAGGAAATTTTCAAAACCAAGCTTTCAATCAAAACAACTGAGCTCAAAATTTTCCTAATCAAAGTCAAGCCGTTGTTCAAACTCAATCTAATCCGATGAATTGTTGAAACAATTTATGAAAGCTCAAGAAGAAACCAATAGGTTGTTGGTCAGTCAGATTTCTGAACTTAAGAAGTCTTTAAATGATCGACCTTCGGGATCGGGTACGCTTCCAAGCAACACGATCGCCAACCCGAAGGGCGATGTAAAGGCGATCACAACCCGTAGTGGAACTTCCTATGATGAACCCGCGATTCCTACTACCTCCTCTTCCTCTCCTCCAAAGGTAGTGGAACATGAGCCTGAGGCGACAAAGGACAAGGTGCAAATTACTAGCCCACAAAGTACCGCACACGTCCAACCTCATTGTGTCCCAAAAACAAAATCAAAACCGGGAGTTGTTTTTGAACCCCGGGAAAGCCCCGTTCAATCCAAAGCTTCAATACCTTATCCATTACGTTTAAACGATCAAAAGCTCCGTGAAAAGACTAGTCATCAAATGGACAAATTCTTTCAAATCTTCCAAGATTTGCGTTTTGACATAAGCTTTGCGGATGCTATCATGTTAATGCCCAAGTTTGCATCGACAATCAAAAACTTGTTAAGCAACAAGAAAAAGTTATTTGAAATGGCTAAGACTCCACTGAACGAGAATTGCTCCGCTGTCTTATTAAAGAAGCTTCTCGAGAAGCTCGGAGATCCTGGAAAATTTCTCATTCCTTGTGTTTTTCCAGGAATGGTTGAATGCTTTGCCTTGGCCGATCTTGGCGCTAGCATCAACCTAATGCCTTATTCCGTGTTGAGGAAACTTTCTCTTCCATAACTTACTCCTACGTGCATGACTTTAGAGCTTGCGGATCGATCCATCACTCGTCCTATCGGCATTGCCGAAGATGTGTTCGTGAAAGTAGGAAAGTTCCAATTTCCAGCTGACTTCGTAGTTGTTGAGTTTGATGCGGATCAAAGAGTCCCTCTCATTCTTGGAAGAGGATTTCTAAGAACGGGTCGTGCTCTTATTGATGTGTTTGAACAAGAGATCACTCTACGTGTTGGTAATGAAGCAATTACCTTTAACCTTGATCAAACTTCGAGGTACTCCTCAAATTATGACTCGGAATCGGTTAACCGAATAGATGTCATTGATGTTGCTTCTGAGGAGTACTCTCAAGAAGTTATTGGTTTTTCTTCGAGTGGCAATCCCACTCCATCTTCTGCACCAATCATAGCCGACTCTTCCCCTTCCCTCACTCCGTTTGAGGGAAGTGACTTCCTTTTGGAAGAAGTCGAGGCTTTTCTTGCCCAAGATAGCTCAATGTCACAAGAGGTTGATAGTAACTATCTTGACTCCGAGGGGGATATACTTTTGCTTGAACAATTGTTAAATGAAGATCCTTCACCCCCTCATCCTCCAAAAGAACTTCATAATGAGGAGATCAAATCCATTGAAAAATCTATTGATCCTCCCGAGGTCGAACTTAAGGACTTACCACCTCATCTCGAGTATGCATTTTTGGAGGGTGACGATAAGTTTCCCGTTATTATTGCTAAAGACCTGAATGAGGAAAACAAAACCGCTCTCCTCAAGGTTTTAAAGTCACACAAGCGAGCCATTGCTTGGAGACTTTCCGACATCAAGGGTATTAACCCGAAATTTTGTATGCACAAGATTTTGATGGAGGATGACTTTAAACCGGCGGTTCAACAACAAAGACGGGTGAATCCAAAAATTCATGAGGTTATCAAACAAGAGGTCATTAAACTTCTTGATGCCGGCTTGATTTACCCTATCTCGGATAGTCCTTGGGTTAGTCCCATCCATTGTATGCCCAAGAAGGGTGGTATAACGGTTGTGAAAAATGATGATAATGAGTTAATTCCTACTCGATTGGTAACGGGATGGCGTGTTTGCATTGATTATCGAAAGTTAAATGACGCCACCCGTAAAGACCACTTTCCTCTACCTTTCACGGACCAAATGCTCGAAAGATTGGCGGGAAATGAATACTATTGTTTCCTTGACGGTTTTTCGGGTTATTTCCAAGTTCCCATTGATCCTCAAGATCAAGAGAAAACGACTTTCACGTGTCCATATGGAACATTTGCTTATCGACGCATGCCTTTTGGCTTGTGCAATGCTTCGGGCACGTTTCAAAGATGCATGATGGCCATTTTTCACGACATGATCGAGAAAACAATGGAGGTCTTCATGGATGATTTTTCGGTC
>LBNU01022658.1:73060-90813 GCA_014162995.1 Artemisia annua
GGTGTGTTCATGGCTAAGAAGCCATGGAAATCCTTAAGGCTTGTCATAATGGACCCACCGGGGGACATCATGGCCCGAATTACACCGCTCGGAAAGTATTTGATTCCGGTTTCTATTGGCCCACAATTTACAAAGACGCCCATGACTTAGTCAAATCTTGTGACTCGTGTCAACGTCAAGGAAAAATTACACAACGGGATGAAATGCCACAAAATGTCATCCAAGTTTGTGAAATTTTTGATGTATGGGGCATTGATTTTATGGGGCCGTTCCCTTCTTCACGAGGGAAAAAGTACATACTCGTGGCCGTCAATTACTTGTCGAAATGGGTCGAAGCAAAAGCTCTCCCAACCAATGATGCCCGAGTAGTTGTGAAGTTTTTAAAGTCTCTCTTTGCTAGGTTTGGAGCTCCCCGTGCCATCATTAGTGATCGCGGTACTCACTTTTGCAATGATCAATTTGCAAAAGTAATGCTCAAGTATGGTGTTACTCACCGTCTTGCTACCGCGTATCACCCACAAACAAGTGGCCAAGTGGAAGTTTCAAACCGTGGTTTAAAGCGTATTCTTGAAAGGACCGTAGGCGAGAATCGTGCCTCTTGGTCGGATAAACTAGATGACGCACTTTGGGCTTTTCGTACGGCTTACAAAACACCCATCGGGTGTGCTCCATACAAGCTTGTGTACGGAAAAGCATGTCATCTACCGATCGAGCTCGAGCACAAAGCTTATTGGGCCTTAAAGCATGCCAACTTCGATCTTAAGTCCGCGGGTGATCATAGGAAAGTTCAACTCAATGAATTAAATGAACTCCGTGATCAAGCTTACGAAAACTCTTTGATCTACAAAGAAAAAACAAAGAAGATCCTTGACTCCAAAATCAAGAACCGCGTTTTCAACGTTGGTGATCGAGTCCTTCTTTTCAAATCTAGATTGAAGATCTTCTCGGGAAAGCTTAAAACCCGATGGACTGGACCATATACCGTTGCTCAAGTTTTTCCTTATGGCACTGTCGAGTTGTCTCAAACCGACAGGCCAAACTTTAAGGTTAACGGTCATAGGTTGAAGCATTACTTTGGAGGGGATATACCACCAATGGTTGTCCCGGATCTCCAAACCGTCCCCATGGACCAATGAATGCGGGGATCGAGTCAAGCTAGCGACTCGGTGAAAAAAAACAGTAGCACTGCATGGGTTTTCACCAATGATTCTGATTTCTTCCTATTTTCTAACACTAAGTGTGGGGGAGTTGCCCCTGCTGTTTTAAAAAAAAATGGTTTTCCCACACTTGCCTAAATCTAAGTTTTTATGTTTCAAAGCATCGGCATAATAGTCGGGACTTTGAATATTGAGGGCAATATTCATTTCTAAGTGTGGGGGGGTAATTCTGGCGAATTCAATCACATTTGTACATTCGAGTGCCTTAATACCCCAATTTTGGCCAAAATTTTTTTTGTGGTAGTGCTTTGCACTAACACGACAAATGGTTATCAGTCCACCATGTCTAATCTACATAAGGACTGGCTAATCCGAGAGCAAACGGCTCTAGGTAAAGATATCTCAAATCCGTTTATTGTTGACAATTTGCCAAAAATTGTATGGTATTCAACTCACCACATCTTTAATAGTGAAGAGTTGGCTAGCCCACAAGGCTATGGCTTGTGGTAAAGGAATTGGAAAACCATAATTGGTAATCAGCTCACCAAAGATAATAAGTGTATTTTATCAAAGAGTTGGCTAGTCCAAAAGCAAACGGCTTTTGGTAAAGACAAGTCAAATCCGTTGACAGCTGATGGTTTGCTCAAAATCATTTGGTTATCAATGTACGAAAGTATCATACTAAAACATTGGCTACTCCGGAAGTAATGGCTATCTGGTAAAGAGACAACAAATCCATTAAATTTTCAAAAACGGGTTGTTCTTGGATTCTGAAATTTCTTTCATTACTCCACATGATTTGATTGCCAGAGACTAGCAATTGCTTAGTGTGGGGGATTTGATATGTGCCTTTTTGCACATATCTTTTCTTCCGTTTTACAAGTCAAAATGACCAAGAACACCCAAAAACGATCAAATAATGTCACAAATATCCTTGAAGTATGTTTTTGCGTGTTTCTGATACAAAGGATTGAAAATAGACGAAAAACTGGGCAAATATGCAAAAATGTCAAAACTAGTCCGTGAACTTTCAGAAAATGTCAGAAATGGTCCCTGGATAGTTTTTATGAAGAAAAGTCAACTAAAAGTCCTCCAACAATCCTCAAATGACAAGATTGATCCTTGGATTGCATTTTCAGAATATTACAAGTTTAGTCCCTCAAGTTTGGCAAATTGGCAAAAATGCCCCCCCGGGAATTATAATTTGAAGAAAAGTGATCTTGTAAACCTTGGGAATTCACAACTTGACAAAAGTGGCCCTTGAATGAAGTTTGGAATATTGGCAGAATTGGTCCTTGAAAAATCAGATTATTACATCTTTGGTCCTTGGGCTAATTACTACTAATAATCCTAAACTACACCTAAACTAATAACCCAACAAACCCTTTGGCCCAACACATTTGCAAAGCCCAAGTCAACCACCCACTTAACCCAGTCAAACCCCCCTTTGTAATATTACGGTTTAAACTCAGTCAAACTGTCAAACCTCCCCCTTTATCCCTTCCCCCCTTTTACCCAGTACAACACCACCACCATAGCCATGGCTACTGTTGCACTCCACCCCCTCAAAAGCACCCCAAAACACAATTCCCCAACCCACTATCACCATTTCCCACCTCCAAATCCCTACCTAACCCCAATATACAACCTGGCAGTCCCAATCCTTACAAATACATTTTGGCGCCAAATTTCAATGGAGGGCTAGGATTAATCTTGGAGCAATTGAATGACTGGGATTTGTTCGCGAGGTTCAAGAGGGCATTTTGAAACCGTAATTCCAGAGAAGCAAGCACATGAAGATCAATTCCTACCTACCACTTATGTTAGTATAAATAGGGCATCAATGTAGCCTTCAAAGGCATCCCTCTTCTTAGTATATTTTCTGTTTTTAGAATCTATTTACATTTGTAATTCTGAATTTCCAGTTTAATTGAAGTTATCTTTAAGTTATTTCAAATTCGTATTTTTAATCCTAAATTTCTTGTCATTCCCTTTATATATTGTTTAATTTGTCTAAGAATCTTACTTCAAGTTTGTTTAAGTTATTTGAAACCAAAGAAAAGTAAAAGTCCAGAAAAGAAAAGAGAACAAAAAAATACAAAAGAAGATTAAAAAAAATCAAAAAAAATATTGAAGAAGAAGTAGTTGCAGTTGCAGAGATGGTTATGGAGATTGGTTTAGAGTCTCATGGGAGACAATAGGATGTTCTATTGGTTCTTGGTTCTCAGTAATCTCTAGCTTGGATGACAAGTAAGAAAAATTACCAAAGTTTTTCATATTATATGCTAAGTGCAACTTGCTGTCATTAATTGTTGCTTTCTGCTTAGTTAAGTTTATTTGAGCTTAGTGTAGAGTAATTAGTGTAGTATTGGTGTTAATTTACTCATTCTTTTTGATAATCTTTGAAAACAGTTAGAATAGGGGTGTTTGGATTAAGCTGATACACTGAGTTGTTGTTACTATTGGTGGTTAAAAGTTGTTAGTACTTTGTTCTTGAGTTGAATACAGTCCAAATTGACCAACTAATTGGTCACTTTTATACAAAAAAGTCAAATCCTCTTCTAAACTCCCTTGGCAGTTTACTGTTGGTGGATTTGTAATTCAAATCCTTGAATTCAACTCACAACTAGGTTAGATTGATAGATTTAGTTTCATTTACCCTAATTAAACCTTATTCAATCAATTAAGCTCAGTCTAATTCCACCATAGTCAACTTTGTTCAAAATCATAAAAGTCAAAATTGCATATTGAGTTAAAATGGGACAGATTTCAAAAGGGAATATAGGATTCATTTGTTGATGAAATCAAGTAAAGTTTGTTGATTTGAGTTCTTTGCCACCTTGTTTATCATTTTCAAAAAGAAAACCTGATTTTGGAAGTCATTTGATCACTAAAAATTGGTTTTGAAGTTGCTTATCTGACACACATAAGCCCCTGCATCCTGAGTTTGGAAGAATTTCATAGAGCCTTAGATTGTTCATTAGTAAGTGTTAGGCTTTGATCTTTGTAGCTTTAGAAAGCCCCCTAGGTTTCCTTTAGATATATGCTTTTAGTTTAGCCATAACTGCTTATCTAGTGCTTAAAATTTTGGCCTTCATTTTGCCCTTTTGGCTGCTGCTGCTGTGTGTACTCAGTATATGATGAGCAGTGTTGACTTTCTTGTTGTTATTCTTGATTATTGATCTTATCATTGTACTAGTTGTTGTCCATTATTGCTTGTGTTGTTGTTTGTTTGTCTGTTTAAGCTATTGTGAGCTTATTGGCTTATTCAAGCTTATTGTTGTTCTTGCTTGCTGCTATTGCTAGTGTTCTTGTTGTTTGTTCTTGATTAATTTTGTTGTTGTTGTTGTTCTTGAATGTCTGCTTGTTGTTCTTGTTGTTAGTTGTTATTATTAGTTGTTGTTGTTACTGCTATTTGTTGTTGCTTTGCTTAATCAAGCCCTTTGTGGTTTGGTTGACAGCCAAACAAGAGAAAATAGAAAACAAAGAAAACTTTGAAATTCCTTTTGATTCTCAAATCTGTTTTGACATCAAGGATTTGTTTAAGTTATTGTTGTTCAAATCTGTTTTTTTTCCTTCAAAAAGGAAGTACAATTTGTGTTTGTGTTTGTGATGTTTGTGAATCAGTAAAAAAACAAAGAAAAAGAAAAAAAAATGGGGTTTATGGGATTCGAACTCAGGACCTTCTGCATAAACACACAAACACACCACACACTACCAACTGCGCCCTAGGGACTTGCAGTTATCTTTCTCTTTTTTTTATATTTAACCACCTTTCTTCCCTTTTTGCTTATTAACTTATTTTCTGCTTATTTCTGCTTTTCTAAACTGATTTTTCCCAACTTTTTATTTTTCTTAGTTTTGTTGTAGCCTTATTTAATTACCAAAAAAGTTTCAGATTTATTAGAATAGTTTTAGTATTTATTTTGATTTAATTAGTGATAAATTGTTTTTAATTCATAAAAAATAGAATTTTTATTGAAAAATTAATTTTCTTTTTTCTAAAATTTTCTTTTATCATTTTGTACGTAAGAAAATTGTTTGTATGCCCGTAGGACTTGTGTAGCAATAATTTCACGTTTTTACTTGCGCGTTGACGTTTATTTAGGATAAACGTCACGTTACTTGTTTAAATTGTGTTTTAGGATTTCCCGCTTCCTAATTATGTTTCCCGTAGTATTTTAGGACTTCCCTAGTTTTCCATTGCCTTTGTTCCCTTTAGGTTGCGTTATTTTCATTTTCGTTAATTAATTTCCAAATTTCCGTTAATTTAACGTATCACAAAACCAAATAATCTTTCACAACCAAACATACAAGGTTTTAATCTCGATCTTTTCTCGAAACTTTCCATTCACACCTCGTTGGGGTACGACCCGGGAAATCACTTTCCCGGTCTTAAAAATATCACATTGCACGAGTTTACGAGGTAATCCTTTTCACGAAGGGTTTACTTGTATTTCTCCACGTCTTGTTGTCCTCACGATAACATTGACCTCACTTTGTTGGTATTTTTGATATAACGTTTTAAACAACGAATCAAAGATTCTACGACAAAAAGAGGAATCTACAAAGTAATGAGATTAAGATCTAAGTGAATAATCAAACCCAAAAACGATTCTCTCTCTCTTTGTGTGGGCGATTTTTTGCGAAACCCTAACAACCCTTAATTTTAAATCGTTTTCTCCTAATTCGATCATAGAACTTTGTTCTCTGCTATTGATTTGATCTATATTAGATCATAACTTTCAGTTTGTTCTTAATCGATTAGGTTAATTCGTACTATCTTAGGGTTTCCAAGAATCGCCCATGCCTTGATCGATTCCTGCACATATCATATCCTTAAACGATTTTATTAATCGTTTATTCATTCTAGGGTCGAGTATTGTTACCTTAATCGTTCCTTATCTTTTTAATTCTTTAAGTCGGTTTTGACTTTACATATATAAGGATCGATTATTAGGGTTCATGCGCTATTATTGTTTGATCTTTGCGAACTGGTTGATTTGGTGATTATAATCGATCTTGGGTATACCGAAACCCTTTAGGGTTTATAATTTGGTCGATTGCTGTTTTGTGGTGGCTGTTCTTAACGCAAAATCAAAGCCGTTAGTTTTGGTTTTATTACGATTTGTGGTTTGCTGCTGGTGCTTAACTCAAAACTGCACTCGTTTAAGGTTTAGTTTTTATTAAATTGCAAGTTACCCGGTTAGGGTTTTGGGGATTACAAGTGCGTTTGGTTTGTGGAAGTCACGCTGCAAGTTATCTCTATTTGGGATTGGCTTGTGATTGCATGTTCTAAGATGATGTAAGTGATTATGTTAGTGGGTTATGAGAGAGATGTAAGTCAAGTTGTTTGGGTTCCTTGTTCAAAAACCCTTGATGCTGTTGTCAAGACCTGCTCATTATGATTTGTGTTTCAATCTTCTAGTTGGAGGTCTTGTGTTCATTTGTTTTATCATGTTACTTCTGGCATTCATGGTGTTAACTACTTGGTGGTACATAACATGATCTATTGGAAGTTAGGGTGTTTTTATACCCTATTGTTTATTGGTGACATGAATCGATGTGCTGCTGGAATGGCTATTATGATGCAAACTTTGGGCAGATTGGTCATGTGGGAGAGTGGTGTCAAGGTAATCTTGTGTAAGTCAAGTTTAGTTGGTTCTTGTTCAAAAATCACTATTGCTGCTGGTCGTTTGGATGTTGTGGATGTTTGGTTTCCTATTCAAAACTCCTACGATCATTATTGGAAGTTAGGGTTTAACCCTATTGTTTGTACAAGTCCATCAAATACTCAAGTTTGGTTCGTATGGTGCATGCTTAGACTTGGTGGATGGGGCTTGTGTTGGTTTTGTTTGTGGTGTTCGTTACTACTACAAACAGATTATGTGTTGAAGACCGCTTGGATGTTTCTTCGTGGATTCTTCATGGAAGTTAAGATGGACCGCCATAGTGATATAGAAGGCTCAAGTGCTTTCCTTGAATAGTATTGTCAATTCTTATGTACTTTTGTCAGTATTGGTAGGTTCACTTTATTGTAACTTATAGGAATGGTGTGTCATTCCTATATTCGAGTCTGTAAGTGTCCTAAGAGACTGAGATGAGAGAGTCACCCTCATCCTTTGTACTTCAATGTTTTTTGGTGTAATATATTTTACCAGGGTGAAACATCCCTTTTACCCAAAAAAAAGATCTAAGTGAATGAAAGGGAATCACTTAAGTATGAATCACAAAGTCCAAAGACGTATGAGCATGTTGGAATGGCGTACAACCACGAAAGGCGATAAAGTGACGAATAGCAGACAACTTCATAGTACTATCACATCCACAACAATGAGAACAAAGCACAAAGAACAATGATTCGTATCATAATGATTATCATTTTTTAAAGACGTCTAAAGCTACAAAACTTAAAGATCAAGATGAAAAAGAATATGACGTCGTACAACCTTTGATGACCAACACTTAGGGGGAGATTGTTAGGATCATATTTTATTCATGTCAAGTGTCGGTCATTGAGTTTTGTAATAGGTTGCTTTAGTTTACAATTTATATTTCATTTTAATATGTTTTACGTTAATTTAGTTAAGTTATTCATGTTTTGCCAAAGTCTAAGGGCTAGATGTGTAACAAAGTGAAAGATGTAATAAGTTTTTATCTCTTGCGGGTAGGCTTCAATTGGTCAGATCTGTGTTGTCTTCGATGCATATATATTGGGCTTTTGTTTTTTTCCTCCCTGCTTGTATTATTTCTGAATTGGAGCAACTCATGCGGGGTTTCTTATGGTGTCAAGGAGAAATGAAAAGGGGAAAGGCTAAAGTTGCTTGGGAATCTGTTTGTAAGCCTAAGCAAGAAGGTGGTCTTGGTATTCATAGATTGGATGACTTTAATATTGCTCTTATGACTACACATATTTGGAGTATTTTAACCCATAAAGACTCCTTATGGGTTAAATGGATTCATTCGTATAAACTTCGTGGTAGAAGCTTTTGGGACGTTCCTTGTTTGGGTGATGTTAGTTGGGGATGGCGTAGGCTTCTTGCTATTAGACCTAAGGTACGTCCTTTCATACGGCATATAATTAATAATGGTAAAGCTACTTCCGTATGGTTTGATATGTGGTGTGATTTAAGACCTATTCGTGACATGCTCACTGCTAGAGACATTACCCGGGCTGGTTTAACCTTAACGGATACGGTTTTTGATGTGATTGATAATGGTACTTGGAGATGGCCTGTTGATTGGTTTTCTAGGATTCCGGACTTAGCTTATCTCCCGGTCCCTACTTTACTTGATGCTACTGATGATGGTTTAGTTTGGCGTGGTATGGATGGCAACATGACAAGATTTTCGGTTGCGTGTGCTTGGGATTCTCTTCGTTTAAGGGCTGATCTGGTTGAGTGGGTTAATATTCCGTGGTTTCCTCATTATATTCCACGGCATGCTATACATTTGTGGCTTGTTGTTAAGCAGAAGTTGAAGACCCAAGATAGGTTGCGGCAATCGGATGTTGGCCCCAATGTGGATTTGAATCTGATTAGATGTCCACTTTGTGAATCGGTCCCGGATTCTCACCCTCACTTGTTTTTTGAATGCCAGTTTTCGTTGCAGGTTTGGTTGCAGGTTCGAGTGTTGTTAGGAATGGATGTTGTCCCTCCTTCTTTGGATGATGCTCTCACATTCCTAATTCCTATGTCGAAGGGGCGTTCGGTTATTAGCATCATTTCTCGATTATTACTTGGTGCTACTACTTATTACATATGGATGGAACGCAATTCAAGACTTTTCAAGCGGAAGAAGTCAACTGTTGCTGAATTGGTTCAAGTTATTATCTCTACCGTCTGGTTGAAGCTGGTTACCTTCAAGTTCAAGAAGCTAACCCATCGGTCTCCTCTACTATTAGATCAATGGAAGATTCCAAGTTGTCTTATTCACGAAGGGAGTGCCGGGTAAGGGTTGTACTCTTTTTCCCTACTCCAAGGTTTTTCCCTCTGGGTTTTTCTTGGAAAGGGTTTTTAAGGAGGCAAACTTCCTGGGTCGCCTTGCTTCCTTCGTGCTTATGGGTGGATGCGGGATGTTCGCTAGTTCAAGTTTATTCTTGTTATTATACCTAGTTTGATGATTTGTAATTAGCTAGGTTTGTTTTGTGTTTATGGCCTCTCATAAACACTAGTTTATCAAAAGTTGTGCTTGAGGTTAATGTGGTACTTCAGCCACATTCCATTTGTACTTAACATTTTTTGGTTATATATTTACCGTGGTAAANTACCTAGTTTGATGATTTGTAATTAGCTAGGTTTGTTTTGTGTTTATGGCCTCTCATAAACACTAGTTAATCAAAAGTTGTGCTTGAAGTTAATGTGGTACTTCAGCCACATTCCATTTGTACTTAACATTTTTTGGTTATACATTTACCGTGGTAAACCCCTTTACCCAAAAAAAAAGTGAAAGATGCAAGAAGCCCTAGACTAGCACTATAAATAGAATGTAAACCATCCAAGGAGGGTGTTGGTTCTCTAGTTAATCAAAGTTTATTATTTTCACACACAAGAGTTGCTTCCACTCTCTCTCTACTTACTTTCTCTCTCTACAATTACATGATGTTATGTTACAAAATTGTGACTTAACAATAATAACAATAATGATAATAATAATAATAATAATAATAATAATAATAATAATAATAATAATAATAATAATAATAATAATAATAATAATAATAATAATAATAATAATAATAATAATAATAATAATAATAATAATAATAACAACGATAATAATAATAACAATAACAATAACAATAACAATAATAACGACAACGATAACGATAACGATACTGATAACATAATAATAATTAACAATAACAATAACAATAACAATAANCTAATTACACCATCAAAATTTAAAATTTACGCATATGAGTAATATAATTAAACTTAAATAATTTAAAAATCATTTGAATATATTTAAAATAATTTATAAATAATTAATAATACTTTAAATGAAATGTAAATGATTTCGATGATTTTTAAGTGAATTAATAAAAAATTATTTAAATAATAATAATAACAATAATAATAATAATAATAATAATAATAATAATAATAATAATAATAATAATAATAATAATAATAATAATAATAATAATAAAATAACAACAATAATAATATTTATTAATAATAGCAATAGTTAGATTAATAAAAATTAAGATAATAATAATAATAATAATAATAATAATAATAATAATAATAATAATAATAATAATAATAATAATAATAATAATAATAATAATAATAATAATAATAATAATAATAATAATAATTAGAATATTAATAATAGTTAACTAAAAATGATTTAAATTAATTCAAAATAGTTTGAATTAAATATAAGATATTTATAAATAATTTAAATTAAATAAAAATTATTCATAAAAGTGATCTAAATAAATAAAAATAACTTAAATTAATTAGAAATAACATAAACTAATTGATTATGAAATGAATAAAATAAATTAGTAAAAAGTGATTTAAATTAATTAAAGAGTAAAATACTTCGTTGGTCCCTGAACTTTTCACAAAACATCACGAGGCACCTTAACTTTTAAAAAACGTCGCCTGACGTCCAAACCTTGTGTTTTTTAGGCCGATTGCGTCCCTTGACCAGTTTCGGCTTGGTCAACGGAAGGTTTTGGTCCAAATATGAAGGGCATAATAGTCCAATAACATTATAACCATTAGTTAACCCAAGCTAAACCACACATACAACTTGAGGGACCATCGATGTAGTCACACGTTAACTATGTAACTTTGGCGTATCTTCTATGATACACATATTAATGTTTTCGCGGGAATCAATAAACCCACACCCAACCAAAACCCACATGCCCACCATAATTACATAGACCTATTGAAAAACCAAATCCAAATAGAAAAAACCTCAGTGACTGAAAACCCAAGACGAAATCCAAAACTTCATTTTCCATAACTCACCATGTCTTTTGGACGGAATGTTATGAACGACATGACGGATTATATTAGCAAGATGTCAGAGAACGTTATCAGCAATATTTTGAACTGTTTGCCACTAACAGAGGCAGTGGCGACATCCATTTTAGCTAAAGACTGGAGGTTTAAGTGGACGTTGCTCACTGATGTTATAGTTGATGAAGATTTCTTTAATTTTTTGAGGAGTAAGTTTGAAGGGATGCATGTTACTAGATTGCTGCTTAAGCTCAAAGGTCCCATAAGAAGGTTTGTCTTCTCTGTAGAGCCTAAACCCTTGTTTGAAAAAGATGACTTCAATTATCAAGAGATTCATGCTTGGCTGTTGTTGTTGGGTCACCGAGGAATTGAGGAGCTCCTTGTACATAACTGGTATTGTGAACCAGTTACATTGCCAACCCAAATGTACACTCGTTTGGAGTTGAAACATCTGGAACTTCATTGGTGTACGTTACCTATTTTGGCATCCTTTGAAGGTTTCCCAAATCTATTGACCTTAGAATTGTTATCCGTCAAATTTCTGACCGGTACAATTTGGGACTTTATTCCTGGTTGTCCCTCAGTTGAATATCTTAAAATCAATCGTACTGATACAAAAGAGATGAGACTATGGGATATTGCACAACTTGGGAATCTGAAGAAGTTGTATTTGTCATTCGGTCTTTTGAACCAGGTCACCACAATGACAACATACAATATATCTCACCTGAGTAGTCTTCCCAAACTTGAGTCACTTACATTGGATTTTCAGGAGTGCAAGGTAATACCAATTTGAGTTTCACACTTCAAATTATAGATTATTAAACTAATGGCTAATAGTTATGAAATGAAATCTTTAAATATTCTGAGAATTATACCTGTTGTAGTTATTGGAAGAAGGTAGCTCATGGATGAATGTACCTGTGGCATTTGTATCCCTCAAGAATCTAAATCTATCTGGAGTTGATTTTGGGAACAATGCAATGGTAGCATTCATTATTCAAATGATTCGTGGAGCTCCAAGATTGCAAATGCTAGAAACCAGAGTAAGTGGAATGCATTATGTAATTAAGCTTCACATCTACCTACATTGCCATGGTTGTGTATCTGAATACTATCTCAATTTGCAGGCTTCATTAGAAAGTGATCTACCTTTGGAAAATTATTTATTACAATTAGGAAGCACCGGAATGTGGTCAAGCCAGCTCGAGGTTTTGGTGTTTCGATCTTTTCCTATTTCAGTTAATGAATTAACAATAATAAAGTGTGTACTTGCTTGTTCCCCCTTGCTTAAGAATCTTTATATCAAGCCTTGCACTCTGTATGATGATCACGCTGAAAATGTGGTGATGAATTGGGAGTTGGCTAGGGAGCTGTTGAAACTTCACCGAGCTTCCCCGACAGCCGTAGTGGAATTCTTCTAGTTTTTTTATGTTTAATCTATGGTTTTGTTTAGTGTTTAGGTGTACCCTATGACAATTAACGACGTATTTTGTTGTTCCTGTTGCATTCTATGGTTTCTTTAATGTTTAGCTTCTAAGTTACCCTTAATGGCGTTGGTTGAAATATTGTGGGTGTGTTGTGGATATGGCAATTTGACTTTTGAAAGTCAAAGTCACATAACCCACTTTTGACTAATAAAGTCAACGCATACAACACCAAGTGTTACTAATAATCCGTTATAAAACCTAAAGTTAAGCAGTTAAGCATACATATATCCGTTGCAAAATTGTGTATCGACAAACCCATGCGGTTTATCCTACACATATAGTTACAAAATGATTGTCAAAGCATTGTTCAAGTTGATTTGTGCCCACAAAACCACCATACATACGAAATAGAAAAGACCGTTTACTTAATATCATTCCTACTTTAAAGTTCCATCAGCACACATCAAAATGTAAAACTCTTTGTGCCCTGTTAGTTTCTTCCCCTAGAAAGAAGCAGACCATTGAACCTTGACCAAAATGTGCTTCTGCCCTCAACTGCCTGAAATTAGATGATGAAACAATAGCCACTTTCCTCCTGACCTTCCCTTGACCAACTTGAAGTGTCCTCTCACGAACTTCGAACTCTTTCTCTATTGTTTTATGCTTCACAACCGCTCTAGAGAACCCATACAAGTTGTACTTCTTAACAATTCTTGATGGTATGAACTGTTCAAAAAAATGTACAAAAATTATTATTAGTTTGGCATGGGATGCTTCTAATACACATTATGATCCATCAATCTTTATATGACACACAGAATATATGATACAAATTACATTCTTATATCTTATTAAGCAACTCTGTGACTAGACTTACAAGTCGGCCATCTCTCCAAAAGGATGCAGTCATCTTCCTATAGAATGCCCTTTCCTCTTGGTCATGGACTGTGTGGTGTTCCCAATTACACATCCAATTCATCCGAGTGGCTTCAAAATCTGAATTTAATATTACATATAACCAAATAATTTACACTGCTATGAGATAGTTGGTGTATGTAAAGTAATACAAAGTAGAACATACCATAGTCATATGGTTGGTGACAAAAAGCATTCATGGATATGTTGGTGCTGTATGTCTCAACTGTTGTGATGGCCCCTCCATCATGGTCAAACAACATGACATTATACTCCTCCCCCAGGACAACCTGAGTAAACACCATTTTTTGACCAGGTGACATATTCAAGTCTTGGGCCAGTTTCTCCCAACTACATCCCTGCAGGGCCGTGTGGACATATCGATCATACCAATCTACTATAACCTCCAGCTCTACATTGTAATCAGTGGTGTTACTAGTAACCATGACCGAGTCTGTAGCTGTTGGACCATCCAGATATCCAAGAAAATCTTCTGGCATTGGCTGGATAAGATGAGATGTGTCTGTAACATTAACCATTACTCTCCAAAACTGATCATGGACTGGTTCATAATTATGAAACTCCTCCCCATACTCATTGTAGGTAGCTACATAAAACACATCCTCACCCTCTTCTATAAAATATAAGTAAGCAACATCCGAACAGGTGATGTTGTGCATCGCAAAATCATTCCACCTTGCTCCTTCAACAACACACACTAATTCTCATACTCTTCTAACACTAACTCTCCATCTAGTCCCCGCATAGTTAACTAAGTAAATAAAACTATTCCCATGAAAGGATCCTCCTAACACGTAATCATGATGCAATTCCTGTATATAAATATTAAGTTTTAAGCATTGTCAATTTCTTACAACTAATTTCTTAGAGATATAACAGTTAATTCTTATATGGTGTTAACTTACAAACTCATCCAAAACCTCTTCAGGATCGTCCAAAGCGCAAATAAATTGATTCCCATACATAGCTTCTGCATTAACGATTAACATTATCACAAATAACGTTTGAATTAAACATAAATCAGTAAATATGGTTACCTCGTATGTGTGATGTTTGATTTTCCAAAGGTTGCAAGTTCGATTGTTTGTGGGTGTGTGATTAGATGGGATTCGATACTTTGTTGAGGGTTGTGTTGGGTTGAGGTTGTATGTGACAATGTGTGTGGTAAATGATCGGGTTTTACTCAACTGTCAATGGTTGGGTGTGGGTTTATTGATTCCCGCGAAAACATTAATATGCGTATCATAGAAGATACGCCAAAGTTACATAGTTAACGTGTGACTACATCGATGGTCCCTCAAGTTGTATGTGTGGTTTAGCTTTGGTTAACTAATGGTTATAATGTGATTGGACTATTATGCCCCTCATTTTTGGACCAAAACCTTGCGTTGACCAAGCCAAAACTGGTCAAGGGACGCAATCGGCCTAAAAAACACAAGGTTTGAACACCAGGCGACGTTTTTTAAAAGTTAAGGTGCCTCGTGATGTTTTGTGAAAAGTTCAGGGACCAACGATGTATTTTACTCAATATAATATTACCGGTTACTAGCAGGTAAACAGGTACCATTTGATTAAAAGTTACACCGTTGGTCTCCACACTGGACCAAATTCACGCATTCGATCCTATTCTGATAACGCTCGTTAAATTCTAAAAAAATAATAATAAAAAAAAACTTTTAAAATATTTTTCTTAAAATCTTGATAATATATATATTTTTTTTAAACTATCATATTTTTGAATCTATATTTATTTTTCAAAAAGCATTAATTTCATATGTCACCCTACTTTCATAATTAATTTCATATATAAACAAATTGCAATTATTGCATGCGTAATGTATAATGTTTTTAAAGTATGTTTGTGTATATATGAAATTTCCTACTAAAAGGAGGGGAGATATAAAATTGCCCCTTTTAAAAAATTACAATTTTCAAGATTTTTTTAAAAAAAAATTATCCAGACTAAAAAAATCAAAAAAAAAAAAAAAACCCTTAAAAAATTATAAAAAATTTATTATTTTTTTTAAATTTAAATTTAAGAAAAAATATCTAGATTTGAAGAAAAAAATTAAAAGTTTTAAAAAATAAAATAAAATAAAATAACGAGTGTTACCAAAAAAAGGATCAAATGCGCGAATTTGTTCCAGTTTGGGAACCAACGGTGTAACTTTTAATCAAGTGGTAACCTGTTAACTTGCTAGTAACCGGTCATATTTTCTAGATCGTTTATTATTTGAAAATATGTTAGGAATCTTTTGTAAATTGTGTAGACCTGTTTATTTACAAAAATATGTTGCGTATCTTTAGCTTTCACCCTTATTTTTACTTTGAAACAACACTATGCCATAACTATGCAAGCCTCAAGAGTGACCCGCCTTGAAGCCTTCTCGCTAGTCCTTTCAATCCCACGCCACAAGAGAAGTCTTGTGACTCTCATTGCCCATTTTGCTCATACACATACTTGAGACCCTTAAAACATCCCTTTGATCATGCTAAAAATCACACTACAAAAAGAGACCAAATGGTAGTCATTTTCCCACACTTTCAAACACATACCACACTTTCATTTTCTCTCTAAATTCGGTAGCAAGGAGGCTCACACAAGGGTGTTCAAGAGTTTGGAAAATTTTGGTTAAGTGTGGATTAAGAAAGTTAGGGGTTTGGTAATCAAAAGTTAAGGTTTTCTAGGGATATATTGAGTTCTTGTGCATTTTCTTGACACGAATCACCACCAATACTTGTAAGCATCACATTTAACTCTTTTTCGTTCATATTTAACTTATTAAGCATCATTTCAGATCACCTTGTTAGATTTGTAGTGTTGAAAGTTATTTAAACATAGTTGAAATGAAACTTGAATATTCCCAAAAAAAATAGGTCGACTTGTGGGCTTTGTTTTACCACTTAGAGAACACTCATGACCAAACTCTTTGCACGTCAGTGTTTTGCTATGTCTTAGGTAGATTCTACCAAAAAATTTTAATTTTTGGAATTCATGTAGTATTTTTAACATTTTATATGAAAATGGTTGTAATAAAATGTCATGTTTATGAGTTCGTGTCAAGTAGCACCTAATTGAAAGACTTAAACTCCAAACTAGAACCTCTAATTAGACTTTTTGAAAAGCTAAGAGCATCTCTAATGTATACACTATAACATTGCACTATTATGATGCAAAAATAGATTTTTTTTAGAATATGCTTGTACTAAAATATTTTACTCCAATGTATAACACTACATTTTATACTAAAGTTAGCATTTGATCTTTAAAAGCTTTAAACTAAATTATCTCATTCATATGAAACTAAATTTTAAGCATTTATTTATTTATATCAATAACTAAAGTATTAGTTTTTGACATAAAAGATAAAAATATTTCATCTACAGCAAGAAACATTAAAAAGTTAATCCACAAAAATTAATTTGAGTACTTGATGACATCAAATAAGTACATATTATTATTATCATTTATCCTATTTATTTGACTTGTTTTATTATATTATCTATGAGAATCGATACTTAATTATTTACTTTAGTAATTCTCAGGTAAAAACAAGCAATTTGTGAAACTTGGCGATTTTGGACGAATTATGGAGCAAAACAAATAAGATGTCAAAAGTCTACTGAAATCCAGAAGATGTGGTATCTCTATCAACAGATACGCCGCAATATCATACTTAGATGAATTCGAAGACCATTGCCTGACTTTGAAGAATGCGCCGCATGGAATTTTACCATGCGCCGCTTATGAAACTTTGGTCAACGAAGAAGATCAAGCTAGTTCTACTCCAGATACGCCGCATTATACTTCTGATATACAATGTATCACTATCCAGATTTCACCAAAGACAATCCAAGACACTGAAGGACATGCGCCGCATAAAAGATCAAGATACGCCGCATCTGAAGACGGTGTATGAATATTCCAGAATATATTAATCTTAGACCCCACGCGAAGTTAAGTACATGCACCGCATATACATATGTCATGCGCCGCATCGTACCCTCTGACAGAAAACTATAAATACCCCAAGACATATACGAATTTTGTGTGCAACAAAACCCTAAGGAGACGAATTCAGTCGAACAACCATCACAAGACACACCCCAAACAAAGATATTAGAGCTGTAAGAAGGTCCTGCATGTATTTAATTCATTAAGTAGTTTTGTTTTATTGTAATAGTACGCTTTAATTCATCAGGATTGATGGGCTTGTGGCCACCATACTGCTCCCCTTAAAATTGCTTTC
>LBNU01022658.1:93576-106557 GCA_014162995.1 Artemisia annua
GGAATAGTTATTGTTTAGGTAGAATTTTTATTTCTTTAGGTCTACTCGCTAGAATCCTTTCTAGTGAGATTTTTATTTTCTTTTTCTAGGATTTCTTTAGTCTATCCTTTTCTTTGTGCTTTTGTTCGTCATAACTTACCCATTAATTATTCCGTTGGCCATTATGGAAAACGCGAATCCACCCCTTACACCGGACGAAGTGGCTTGGTTACGTAAGCAAATCGAAGGAGAGATAAGTGACCTTAGGGAACTCAATAGTATGATTGATATAGAGCTTGACTATGCCCTTAATGACTTAGCAACCGCCATGTGCTCAGATAATTACTTAGAAGATAATAATCTTACGGTTGATGAGTTGGTTGAGAAACTCTATGAGGAGGAGAAAGATCCTAGGTTGGATGATCATTACAATCTATACCCCACTAAGGAAGAGATCCCTACCATAACAACCTAGTTGATAACCCTAGACCACCCTTTGTTAGAATCGACCCAAAAATTAAGAGGGGTGATCCTGGGAATGTGAAGATACCATGTATGATTGGGTACCAATATGTTGAGCATGCATACATTGACTGTGAATCCCCAATCAACGCAATATCCTCAAGCCTTTATAGCCACATCATGAACAAACCTCTTGAACCTAGGAAAAACCCTAAGTATCCCGGTGGAGTTTGTAACTTCGTTGGAAGGATTAAGGGTATTCATGTCCTTGTAGGAAATTTCACCTTTGTCACCGATTTCATGGTCCTTGAAGATTTAGCAAGTGTTATTGACAGCCGCTTATCTCACGTTGTGTTAGGAAAACCATTTGTTGAGGTGTCTAATTTGAAGTATAATCGTTTGGAAGGCACGGTTCAGTTTTCTAATAACATTGATAGAATCACCTATAGGATGCCCTATAAGGCAAAAGAGTTCCGGTTTGTGCCTCGGCTAGACAAAGATTACATTGGTGCAGTTGAGTACATCAATGATGAGGATAAGGAAAAAGGCATGAACTATGTTTGGGATAAGAGAAGCCTTTATTATAAAGATTGCTTGAGCCTAGGACCTAAATATAAAATTGACATGGAGATTGTTAGGAGGATTAGAGAGGCAATGGAGAGGCGAAACGGTAAAACGTAGAACCCGTGACTTTGAGTCTAGCTACAAGACTCGTAAATAAAGAAAAGCGCTTCTTGGGAGGCAACCCATGTTTTGTTTGTTTTTGTGTGTTTATTTGATTTTATTTGTTTCCGTATGTAAGTTATATTTCTTGTTATTGATTCATGCTTCAAACTAAATTGTGAAAATGCTTTATTTTGTTTTTAACTTCGTCTTAACTACATATAAAGGTATTTTGCAAAAGCTAAGTGTAAGGGAAATCTAAATCGGTTTATATAGAACGAATGAACATGAATCATAACAATGAAATTAGCATACATATTAGTACTTGTTTGAGTCAAATGCTTGTATCGAGTCATAATGAATTTTTGCAGGAATTCCAGGAAGTAAGATCTAGTTTTTCCAGAATTTTTCCCGGAAGCTTAACATGAGAATTCTGTCAGAACTTTCTGACGGCGTCAGGATTAACACCTGACGGCGTCAGGTTATAATTTTCTGCAATTTTTGAAAGTTTTGTATTTTTCCGGAAACCTAAAAAGTTTTGTCAATTCTTTAACTTATAATCTCCAGGAATTCTGCAAAATATTCATTCCACAAGCATTATATCTTATTATGTAGATTTTACCGCCGATTTTACGCGAGGTTGGCCTTTATCTTTTTCAGGTTAACAGGTTATTTTGGACAAGAAGACGTTTATTATTTTGGAAGGGAAGCTTTGAACGTTCGTCTATCTTGGAAGAAGATCTAACCATGTTACATCACTATCCACAACAAACGATTCAGGGGAGTATTTGATTTCATTCTTTCATCTTATTTACTTTTACGTCTTTTATTTGAACATTGGGGACAATGTTCGGTTTAAGTGTAAGGGGGGTAAATGAAAGCACCGTTGAGAATATACTTATGCTTGATGTTTTGCTTTGTTTGATAGTAAATTTGTAATAAAACCAAGAGAAATGTTTGTTAGGGCAATTTTAGCGCCAATTTAAAATTTTTTACAACATTTAGAAGTGAAACCTTGATCTTAATGAGCGTCTCATGGATAGGAAATTGTATGACTAGCACAAAACCGTACCACTAAAAAATTTTCCACCCCAAATATGTGAGGTTCGCCCCTAGAATTGGTAGGAAAAGCATCCATCTTTGGTGCTATGATGTGAGTACCGGTAGTATTTAGATTCTAGAACTTGCGTTAGGACCATCTCAAATCCACAAGTGAGACTACATTCGTGTAGTTAAGATTTACTACATGATAAGAGGCATTAGGATTAACCCATTGTTTTACACCCGTATATTTGTTATAATTACATTGACTTCATTGGTCAAGTAATTCTCCCACACCCTTTGCGTTGTATCCATTTTTGGTACACGATACCCCTAGTACACCCCTCCGAGCCTATCCTTTCGTTTCGACCTTTGAGCATCTTACTCAAAGTGAGAATTTGTTTACACCCCACTAAATGTACACCCAAATCGCCTTAGCCTACCTTGTATGCACCCACCTTTGGTGCATTATTGTGAAAACATTTGTTAAACCCTTAGTTAATTATCCGGTCAATTACATGGTTGCTAAGTTAAGTCATATCCTTGTACATATTGTTTTGGGACGATTGGGACTCATGGGTAAAGTACTAGTGTAATGAAGTAATGGGGAAGAACAACATTATTACCCCCATACGTGCTAAATATTTAAAAAGTACTCCAAGTTTTTCGATTATCTTAATTCGAGTCATTAGAATAGTGATTGTAAAGTTATGTAAAGATTCAAGTGTAAGGGGAATGCAAATCCCCTATGATGTATTATTTTGGATGGTAGGGCAAGAGTGTATGAAAAAAAAATCGAAAAATCAAGAAAAATACAAAAAAATATGAAAAAGAAAGAAGAAAAACATACGGACTACCATCCCGTTTCCTTTTATGTTCCTTTTTAGTTTTTGTTATTTCATTTTTAGACTAAGATTGAGTCGAGTCTTGACTTAAGCAACGATGTAGAGTGCATGTATTTGATCATGATAATTAACTCGCCACCACTAAAATACCCTTTATTCCAACCAAACCGTGTTATCATATCCCTACACCTTACGTTACAACCCTTTATAAAGCCCTCTTTGATAGTTTATCTTAGGTGCTTACGCCTAGTGGAGGAGTAATTGATCCTTTCCCAAGCCTATGGTAATCTATTTGCTATGACAGGTAGTGAGTGTTATTTTCCGTTTCCATTTATGAGATATAAACTTTATGACATTTGAGAGATGTGAGAATCCAAACACTATTTGTGAGGTGCTAGTGTATGATTTCCGTGCTTGTTATGATTAGGGTCTAATAACTATTTGTTGTAATTACTTTTATATTCGTGTTAAATGACCCCTAACTCATATTTTGATTGGAATAAAAGCTCATTTGCTTGAGGACAAGCAAATCTCAAGTGTAAGGGTATTTGATGAGACGAAAAGTGTTACGCTTTTAGGGGGTCATTT
Organism: Artemisia annua; assembly: GCA_014162995.1. Lineage (NCBI taxonomy): Eukaryota > Viridiplantae > Streptophyta > Magnoliopsida > Asterales > Asteraceae > Artemisia > Artemisia annua. The sequence goes on from LBNU01022658.1 coordinate 97,155, forward strand.
AAGCCCTAATTCGTATAAATGTGATCAAATATTGCCCTAAATCGTTCCTTTTGTCATTTTAGGTACTTTTGAGAGGAATTCTGGAAAACATGCATATTCGGACGTTTTTGGAGCATAAAAGTGAAGAAAACGACAAAGTCTCAAAAGATGAAGATTTACAACCTGACGGCGTCAGAAGTCACAAGGTGACGCCGTCAGAAAGCCTTGACAAAAGAGTGGAAACCAATTATCAAATGACGGGCCAGAGGAAATTTTGGATTTAACACCTGACGCCGTCAGGTGTTAGGAAAAGTAGGCCGTCAGGAGTAAAGTTAAAGAGTGACGGCCCAGAAGGATTTATAAGGTGACGGCGTCAGAAGTGGATCTAGGCCATCCGAGAAACCTAATGGCGGCGAGCTGACGGCGTCAGCCCTTATAACCTGACGCCGTCAGAGTGTAAAATCTATATATAGTTTTCTAATTTTCATTCATTAGTGTGGAACTTTGTGGAGAACTTTTAGGGCAAACCCTAAAGACGAATTTTCTGTGACTTTTAGGGTTTCCAACCCTTGGAACCCTAGTGCTTAATTAAAGATAAGTCTTCACTTTAATTCAATCAATATGTCTATGTGTTGGTTGTCTATCTATCTTGCTTATCTTTCAATTAACATGAGTAGCTAAATTCTCTAGTGTTTGCTTAGATCTAATGAAACCTAACTATTAATTATTGGTTGATTGGTGTGTGTTGTTGTTTGTTGGGATGATTGTTTCATCGATGTTAGGCTCAAGAAAACTGGCCAACCTCCTTTATGGTAACGTGCTTGAACGTCTTGGGAAACATGTAGTCGAGGCATACTAGGCTATTAAGGTAGTATTTAACGCATGAGCCACTGTTTACAATCCCTATGGTTGTGCCGTGCATGGCATAGGAGGAGATAAGAGCTCATAGAATTGGAGAGATATGTATGCCACTCCATGAGTTATTAGGAATACACCCTTCATCCACACAAGTAACACACATATCAATTAACCGGTAAAAGATAGTTAGGGAGTAATGAAATCTAAGTAAACACAATTTTCTCCATATTGTTTTCACAACCACAATAGTTTAGATATTTATTTTATTTTAATTTGTAAATGTAGTAAACTTGGGTTAGTTGACTAGCAACTAATTCCGCCCTTCCTCTAAAACTGAGATTTTACTTGCTTTCTAAAAAATATAAAAATACAAAAAGAATCTTCCTTCCACCCTTAGACCTATTAGAGTAGTTTTTCTATCCTAACGAACACTATTCCCTGTGAGAGAATGATCAATCCCCCGTACTTACCACTATCCTATACTACATCGGTCAGGTACACTACCTGGTGGGGTTGTAAGCCTCTTGAGATCCCTCGAGAGGTAAAACATGTTGTAAGGTCACAAAACCACGCATCAGTACTATTACTGAGTTGAGAAAAATTTTAAAACTTGAAAAAGCTAAAATCTTTAAGCTTATACAAGCTTAATCAGTTTAAAAAGCTAATGAATTTAAGAATTTAACTAGTGTATAAAAGAAATTTAAAACCAACACCCTTGAGAAAAGTCCCAAGGGCGCTGTTGGTTTGGTGCTATATGTTAAGAGAGTGAGCTAAGTGACCAGGGTTCGAGCCCCTGGCACAACTTTTTGTAAAAACATTTTTTTTAACAAAAGTATTTAGTAACTAATAGAACTAACTTTTTATGAAAACTATATGACTTATATAATCAAATAAGCTCAGAATAAGCTTGTAGTTACCAACAGTTAGCTAAAAAAATGATGCAAAAGGCAAAATGCATTCTAAAAAACTATAAGCTAATGGAAGTAAGCTACTCTTAAGGTGCAACAAGCTCAAACTAATCCTAATGATATCCAACTAACTCAAACAAACAACAATCATTACTAAATTACAAAGATCACAAAGCAAGCTAGGTAGCAAAGTTCATTATTAAACATAAGCTGATGCAATCTAACTTCCAAACAGTTAAAACTCAAAGGGTAGAAACTACTACTAAAAGCTAAGCAAACTTAAACCTAAGGTGCACATGCAAAGAAACATCTCAAATCAAATACAACAAGCTCAAATTATCAGGCGAACAAGCTGTTATCAAGCTAAAGAGAGCATTAAATAGAAACTACAACTGAGAATACTATCCAAACAAGCAGTCCAAGTAAGTAACTAGCAAGGAGAAATAAGCTAAAGCAATAAGCTCCTAATTGCAAACTGAGATCAAATAACTAGAGCTTATACTTCAGGCTACTCAGAAGTCTAAATTGCAATCAATAAACTCAACTTAGCAGCTAGAAAAGAGCTACTGAACTAGGGCAGTTGGACAGAAAACTGGTGTGCAGGGCATAATAGGTTCTAGGGGAGGGCTACTTGCAGTTAGATTTTTAACCACTAAATGTTATGGAAAATGTCCAAAGATTATTTGATCATGAAGTTTAGTAACAATTCTTTACATAGAAACAATTTTTAACAATCTCCAAAGGCTTTTGAGCTCAAAATTCTATCTGATGTAAAGACTCATGAAAACTGTTAAATGTCTTAACTGATGAAAAATTGGTAAAAGAAAATGGTGCACAAGTGATTTGTATGCAAAGACTATTATGCAAAACTATCTAATAACCTATATGAAGCTAAAACAAGCTAAGTTTAACCACTACATGCATCTAAATGAGATTATGCATTATCTAGATAATGAAACTGCTATAATAAGTAAAACTGAGAAAAATAATGCAACTATTATGGAATCACTAGAAACTACTGAGATAAACTCCTACCCTACTTATATGATCAAATAAGAGCAAATTCAAATTGAAAAAGTGACCAAATCAACCTTGACTTCAAAAAGTCAAATTGATCCAAACACTCCCTAATGAAGGACAGTTTTGAGATTTCTATGATTTAAGCCAAATTAAATTGTACTGCTACTTCCTATTTGATTATTAAGCTAAATGAGCTATATGAGAAATAAACTGAACTAACCACAAGCAGTAAAATAAGCAAAAACTACTTATGCAATCAATGACAGTCAAATGCAACAATAAGCTATAATGAAATCTAGTAAGTGAAATCCAGCAAACAAGCAACTAAAACACTCAAACAAACAGTATAAGCATAAAAGCAACCATGAACAATAGATCTAAGCACGAATAAGCAATATGCATAAAATGAAATTTGAATAGAACTTACAAAATCACCTCAGCTAAATAGAGGTGAAAACTTGAACCATAGCCTATCTTTTGATAGGCTTAACAACTCTCTGCAACCAATAACCAGTACTGATTTACCCCATATTCCTACAATTATGCAATTGACTTTTTGTTGACCAGGTTCTATAGAATTATTCTAAGCAGAAGCAAAGTAGCAAATCTCACTACAAGCTTTTGAAAAGCTTGAATGAGATTCTGAAAGCAGTGAAGTCTATGAAACAGATTTAATTGCTTGAAAATTTAAATGACAAAGAAATTGAGTGCAAACTAAAAATTTCATTAAAACTTTGAATGATTACAATAAGGAAGCTTGAATAAGTAACAATAAGCTAGAAAACGTTTATAAAAGCTAAAAGTTTACACTAAAATAAGCTACACTGACCTACTCCTACCCCTAAAACTAACAGCTCCAAATTGTGATGTGAGGGGTGCTTATATAGCCACGAGCTCAGGGTGCAATAGAAGGTCCTAGAGATGGAATCTTCCTCGAATATCCTACACTTGATCCCATGTGACACAAGATAGCCAACCAGAGCCTTCGAATCCTCCCAATGACGCTGTGAAAACGTAGAGGGGGGGTGAATACGTTTCCGTTTAAAAAACTTTACTACTTGTTGTATCAAATGTCCATTTTAGCTTGTTGTCATATGAAAGACGTTTCTTGTTGTTTATGACCAACATAACTTAAGACATGTTATCCCACAAGTACAATCAACAAGTCACAACACACACAATCACATAATGCAAACATCGAAGCAAAGCAATAAGTAAAAGGAAAGTGCAAACCATTCACGACACGAGTATTTATCGTGGTTCGGCTACAAGGACTCTTTTCCTTGTTCTACGTCCATGCCCCGAGTACCCAACTCGAGAGTTACTTCACTAGACCAACAACCTCCCTTCTCGGCGGAGAAAACCTTACAATCGTCGCTTACACTTTTACCGACACTAAGCTAGATGTCGAGTTCTTTTACAAGGGTACAACCACTCCCATCGTCGCTTACAATTTTACCGACACAAAGCTAGATGTCGAGTTCTTTACCAAGGGTACAACCACTCCCGATAGTTCTTTTACAAGGGTACAACCACTCCCGCTATGTTTTGTGGCCCAACATAAAAACCTTGTGCTTTATGGCACAAACACATAAACCATCTAATCTATATTGTGATGACACAATGATGATCCATGACATATAAGTCTAATGGATGTAAAATGACTAATCTACATGAACTTCTTGAATAAGAAGTCTTCAATCATAAATGATGTCAAGTGCCCTTGAATCTTCATATGTTGGAATGCTTTCATGAATGATTACTTCAAGATCTTTTAACCTTCTTGGTGGATCATGAAGTATGATATGCTTACAACAAAGATGAATGTTAGAAGCATTATGATCATTATAGAAAGGGTGACTAATGGGTGTTTTTACATGGTTTTCTACTACACTATGTGTGTGTGGATTTTCATCAAGTTTTCAAGTGAAAACAACTTGCTCTATTTATAGGCAAAACAAGTAAAGAAAACCATGTTCTTAAAACTAGCAAAGGTAAAAACCATGTTCTTAAACCACTACTATTTTAGTCAACATTGACAAGACTTTTAACTTAATGTTGACAAGACAAGACACATTTAAAAGGATACTTCCAAAGTGTGTAAGAACTTCATGGCAAGTCAAACACACAACATATTCATGAATGCATGATGTGACAAGACACATTTAAAAGAATACTTCCCTATTCATGAATGCATGATGTGACAAGACACATTTAAAAGAATACTTCCAAAATGTGTAAGAACTTCTTGGCAAGTCAAACACACAAATGTCACATCTAGTAAATGATATTTGACCAAGGTAATTTTCAAATATAATTTTTCATTTTATGAAAAATACATTTAGACAAATGTATATACTAACTTAAAAAGATAAGTTACTTGTATATGAAAAATATATTAGCTAGCTATATAATATTTAGTAAGTTACTAAAAATGTTTTATGTACTTATGTTGTTATAAGACACATTTTTATATATTGTAAACTTACTAATATTATCTAGACACCTAATGTGACACTTATTCTATTTGACCCCTAAAGTGCACTTTGACACTTAAAATACTTAAAGACCCTAAAAGTATTTTAGTCATTCTAAATGGTTGGTCAAGGGGTTTGATCATAATGCTACATAACAAACATGTACGAACCTGTGTTGTAGCATACGATGACTCGAGACGTTGAGAGGTGTTGAATGTTTGTTGAGACAAAGTATGATTACAAGTAACTTGTACATTTTACGTTATGTATCAAGTTATACGTTTGTCATCAATCAAAACAAACGAGACCGTATAGATTAAATATCGTAATATTTGCACTAACAATCTCCCCCTTTTTGATGATGACAAAATATGTAAACGTGATAGAACGTGAAATGTAAAAAGTTACTTGTGTCCGTATTACTTACTTGTATCCGCAACACACCTTCTACATTTCCTTCTCCGTTTACACTCTTCTCCCCCTTTGTCGAAACAAAAAGGGGTGTGTCCTTGGAGTTAACTTAACTTCTCCCCGAAATGGCGAGCTTGCATCATCCCTAGTGAAGTTAATCCTTCAACTCCAATTTCCTAAGGTTTGTTAGCGGATCCATGGATCAAATTAAGTTGCTTGACCTACAACAAGGTTAGTGTTGTGCAACATAAAAATTATATGAAAAATGCATTATGAATGAAATGCATGTTGGACTATGTTGACTTATCTCTTTCTTTTTGTCGAAGCACAAAAGTGTGTCGAAGAATGAGAGTGAAAATGAATGCGTTCATGCTTCCCCTAGATTGTAGCTCCCCCTTGATCAATACTCCCCGTTGCTAGGGTCCCAACGTATATAACAATCAAGAAAGCTACAAAAACAAAGGTTAGCGCATGATTGTAACTCCCCCTTGATCAATACTCCCCGTTGCTAGGGTCCCGACGTATATGATGCAAGGATAAGAAAGCTACAAAAGAAAAGGTTAGTGTATGATTGACTCTCCTTGATCAATACTCCCCATTGCTAGGGTACCAACGTATATGATGCAAGGGTGAAGTATCCTACAACATAAAGGTTAGTGTAAGACAAAAATTTCCTATGCTTGACGGAAGATCCCCCTTGTTTTGGGGTGTCAATAGGAACCTACAAAACAAAAGTTAGTATAGTAGAAATTTTGTCGTTTAGACAAGCATGTTCTCTACAACAACGTGTGTAGACGATGCAATATGAGTTCTTGATGGATATTCCTCCTTGTTCGAGGGTCTCAAGAAGCACCTAAAATAAAAGAAAAACTAATCGATGCAAGACTTCATCCTTAGATGAGTATGCTATATACGATTGATCGTATATAATGGTGAACCTACAATCAAAGAGTTAATGCAATATATTTCATCTCAAAGAAAAATAAGATGTATATATATACAAATGATATAGGCGACTCAAGGTAGAGACTCATGATATCAAAGATCGCATGAGATGCTTCTAATGATGTTATAAACTAACAACGAATGAGTTTCTCACCTAAAAGATTGTTTTGAAGAAGTGTGGATGTTCAAAGTTTAAAAAATGTTTGAAAATTTCCTGGACATCTGGCGGAACCCTCAGGGATAACGGGCGGAACCCTCACTAGGGTTCCGCCGGTTCCGCCAGATCTGAAAAACAAGGCAGTCCCGTATTTTAACCCGCAAGACGTTTTCCAAATTTTTCGAAAACTCTTAAAAACAAAAATATAACCTAAGGCGGGTTAGGAAATGCAAAAAATAGACATGGAAACACTCATACCCTATGACTTAGACCGGGGGCTAATGATTTTCACTATACTTAGTGAAATTTCCATAGGCATGAAAATTTGACAACATGCTAAATGTTGTCATCCTACAAAGTTGTTAATACAAACATGTCCCAAATTGTATCAAACATTCAATCAACACATAATTTCACAAACATATTGTCTAAACCACCAAGTTGCTCAAATAGCACCTATGAACAAGAGTTCTCATGAGAAGAGTACTAAAAATACTAAACACCTATATGAGGACGAAAGTGATATCATAAGATGTGAGAGTGTTGATTAGAACAACGTGTTGAGAATGAGAGTTGGATTAAAATATCGTTTGCACTTACAATGACGTGCATGATATGTGCCTAGGAAGACAAAGGATGAGATCCTATGATGGTGTTCTAGACAATGGAGTTGTGAAGTCCTAGTTTTGAGGATAATCCTAGACTCCATTGGTTTTTGGTTGTGGAGATGAAAATCTTTGTCGAACCTATGATGTGTTTTTCACTTGATGAGGTATTGGGGTTGAAAGAGGCTTGAACTCTTAAAAAGAGAAAAAGTCAAAGGCTTGAAGCACTTGTGGTTTTTTGAACCGACTTTAACTAAATGAAGTGTACCTATGTGTTGGTGTTTTAGGATGTAAGTAACATGAGTAGATGTTCTTTAAATACAATTTGGCAAAATACAAATATGTGAATGAATTTCTCTCCTCCTCAATAGGTGGACATTCAACATATTGTGTAATGCATCGTATAAAGAATAGTGATGAAGTGTTTAGGTTAATGAAAGCGATGAGCTTAGCGGAAGCGATGAGCTTTTTGAAATTGAATGAATATGGAGTGTTTGGGGATGTTGTTTAGCATACAAAGAACTTTATCCTTGAAGTCATGTAGCTCTTCTCTATCAATGCGAGATGATCGCATGAAGAGGTATGTGGTTTTCTCAAGAGAGGTGGAAAGGATTATAATATTGGTATGTAGGTGACGATGTTGGTGATAATGAGTGATCTTGAGGATTGAGGTTAGGAGAACTTTTTAGTCTTTAGTATTTAGGTGTCAAAGTGCAACTTTAGGTGTCAAATAAATAAGTGCAATTAGGTGCTTAATAATATTAGTAAGTTTACAATGTCTATAAAATGTGTCTTAAATAAACATAAGTCATAAAAATTTTTAGTAAAAACATACTCAAATATTATATAGCTAACAAATATTTTTTTCATGTACAAGTAACTTATTTTTAAGTTAGTATATACATGTCTAAATGTATCTTTTCATAAAATGGAAAATTAAATATGGAAAGATCTTTGAATTAGACTTTGACATAAATTTATAGAAGATATTGTGTCATACACTTGTAAGAGATGTCATAGAATTTGATTTGACATATTGTGTGTTGACTTAGAGATCTTGATTTGACATTTTGTGTGTTGACCTTAGAAATCTTGATTTGACATATTGTGTGTGTTGACTTGGAAGATCTGATTTGACTAAAGATAAATATAGTAAGATGTTTTGGAACGATGGTTTATCTTTTGTAGTCTTGGAACATGGTTTGAAACTACCTTTGTAAGTTTGCCTATAAATAGGGAGTTCATTATTTACTTGCAACTTGATGAAAATCCACACACACATAGTGTAGTGGAAACCATGTAGAAACACCCATTAGTGCACCCTTTCTATAATGATCATAATGCTTCTAACATTCATCTTTGTTGTAAGCATATCATACTTCATGATCCACCAAGAAGGTTAAAAAGATCTTGAAGTAATCATTCATGAAAGCATTCCCAACATATGAAGATTCAAGGGCACTTGACATCCTCAATGGTTGAAGATTCTATTCAAGAAGTTCATGTAGATTAGGCATGCATATCCATTAGACTTTTATGTCATGGATCATGCTTGTATCATCTCAACATAGATTAGATGGTTTATGTTTTGTGCCATAAACCAAAAGGTTTTTATGGTTGGGCCACAAAACATAGCGGTAGTGGTGTACCCTTGGTAAAGAACTCGACATCTAGCTTAGTGTCGGTAATTGAATAAGCGACGACGGGAGTGGTTGTACCCTGTTAAAAGAAAAAACTCGAATCTAGCTTAGTGTCGGTAAACTGTAAGCGACGTGTAAGGTTTTCTCCGCCGAGAAGGGAGGTTGTTGATCTAGTGAAGTAACTCTCGAGTTGGATACTCGGGCGTGGACGTAGGGCAAGGAAAAGAGGCCTTGTAGCCGAACCACGATAAATACACGTGTTGTGAACGGTTTGAACTTTCCCTTTTACTTATTGCGTTACTTTGATTTGCATGATGTGATTGCTTTGTTTGTGACTTGTTGATTGTACTTGTGTGATAACATGTTTCAAGTTAATGTTGGTCATAAACTACAAGCAACATTT